>VYZW01055057.1:8169-19474 GCA_013401315.1 Balaeniceps rex
ATATTTCACCTTCTGGATTCTTACAATAATAGTCAGGAGTAGTACTCAAAATTTCCCCATACCGAGGAATTCAAATGAATGAACCGCAGTAGTAAAAAGATAAAAACAAACAAACAAGTTAAAAAAAAAGTAGCAAAGGTAATAGTCTGCAGGCTTACTCAGTAACCTAAACCTTCCATCAAGGTAAGCTATTTATTTCAAGTGACATGTGTAGATCCCTGAGGCTTTGAGGCCACAGCTCATTTGTGTTGTTAGACACTGACACACACAGACTAATGAAAGATAGGGAAAATGTGACAAAAGTGAAGAAATCATGGGAGTAAAGGCAGGATAGCTGTCAGGAAACCATGCATGGACATAAGCAGCTTATAGAGCCTACGTTCAAGTATAATGTCTCTAAGGAATATGACCTTAATAAATGCAGTCCATTACATCTTTAGAGTCAGTACAGCTTCAAAGTTATTTGCATGTAAATGATTGCATTTTCTGTTGCCCAGTATTATCTGATGATTATAACCATAGCATTTTTTTTGTTGTTGTTCATATGATTTATGCTCCAGTTATGCTTAAAAACTACAGAGAAGGTGTCAGCAGTGCTTGGTACTCTCCAAAAGTTGAATCTAAACAGATTCAAAGACCCCACACTTTTGGATTTTTTTTCTAATTTCCCAGTATAAATATGTGTTGCCTTTAAGTAGTGCTGCACTTGGTTGTTTGCTAGGACTGTAATACATTCCACAGTTATCAGACACATTGAGACTGGCCAGGCTGACTATTGATTTACTATAACCTAATGATATGACACTGTGATGAGAAAAATGAAACTATGATGAAGAAGGTTATATTATTGGCTACCTAGAGATACACAAGCTTTTCCAGACTTAGTCCCACAGAGGGATGACAATAAGTAAAAAAAGCAAACAATAGTCAGCATTGATAACCAAATACATCTAAGTTTGGAATAAGATGCCAGCTGATGAGGAACATGGTAAATACTGTGATCCATAATGCTATATTTTTAAAATTAGAAGCATATGGAGAAGAAAATGAACAAAAGACAGCAAAACAGAGGCAGATAACATTGATAAAAAACACGAAGAAGTAGAAAAAAGCCACACTCCTTCCATGTTTATAATCTCAGAAGAATTATGTGACCTAGTTCATTCTGTATTGCAAATAAGAGATCATAATCAGGCTAGACCTGGGCCCAACTTGATTATGAGAGTTGTGCAACTGTTCACAAGTCTGAAGACATGGCAGTCTACATTGCATTAGTAACTTAGGTACTTGAGAGACTAGTCTTCTTAACTGAGGTATTAAATCTGAGCTCGATGGTTTTTGTCCCTGTGCAACATTTGCATTTAGATTGTTTGAACTATCATACTGATCTAAGAAGTGTATGATTTTATCTTCTGTGCTCATATAGATGGTACCTCTTTCTCTCCTTTTTAGCTCTACCATCTTGTCTAGTATGATATGAAGTTACTTAAGACTAGATTATGTCCTTTCTTGACAATGTCCACTTGTTGAGGATGCTGTCCATACCTATAGCTCTTTCCACCAAGATGATTTAAGATTAATCAAGATTTTCTTATTAAATTTACCACAGTAGAGTATGAACAATAAGCATAATTGTCTTCAGTGAAATCTGGGGTGAATTGGCTTTCTGTACAGGACATGAACCTAACACAGGTTAGGTTGCAGTCTAAGCTGTTATTCTTATTTGACCTAAGCAATTAAATCAAAATCTGAAATTCTGTAAACCAGTTTCCTCCAAAAAATAAACTGCTGAAGAATGGCCAAACTCTCAGTTCCCTGAACAAAGGAAAAAATTTTCTTGCTCGTGGTGCCAAACACCTTTCAGCCTACGTTTAACCTAAAAGATCTCCCTGCAGTGCCACCAGGGTTTTTATGATTGAATCTGGAGGTTCCCATCTGGCTCGCCAGTTTCCTTCTCTTCTGCCTTGCCTCCACCCTCCCCAGAGCTGTGCCTTGTAGTCTCTGTTGGATTTAGCTGTAGTGACTGCAAAGCTTTTAGGCTCTAGCTATTTCCTCTACTCCTTCATCAGGCAGCATGTCTTGCCCTCAGCTAGTGCAGCTAAAGCCTGAAAATAATAATGTAAATGCAAATTGATGGCTGGTTTAAGTTAATATGCCACATTATGAACTAGTACAGTTTCTGCAATAACAGCTCCCAGAAGAAGTATAAAGAAAAAGCTCAAAGTAATAAGCTCTTCAGCCACCCTGGCTCTGTGATTACATGATTACATATGAATACATGATTAGTACCCTCACACACCACTTCTACAAAAACAAGATAGGAAGCTGTCTTTGCCCATGCAAATAACATTGTGTAGCAGTCTCAGGAGTGTGTCTTTGTTTTACCAGGATGTATACTTAAACTCAAGTTAGAGGCAATTATTGTTTCAGCTATACCTAGTCTTATGAAGAAATTTAAAGAAATTTAATAACAGGAAGTAAATGTGTTAACCAGTATCAGTTGTGTATAACTCAACACACAACATTCTTATTCTTTAAACAACATACAGTGAGTAGTAATTTAGGATGAAAACATTTTGAGAAGACCAGTATAATATCGTTTCACCCTTCAGTAAGCAATATAGCATAGCCATGAATATTATTTACATACTGACATCTGGTCTGATAATGACCTCCCCTCCCTGCCTATCATCTAGGCTGCGCCCACACAGCCCAGGACTACTGGCATAGATCCTAGCATTTAGCAAAGTTGGTAGTTTCATATGGTCAGAGGTGGCTTGAATAATCTCCATAAAGTTTGCACAGACAAAATTTTATTTGCATCATGATGCTGGCTTCTTGCAGCACAATAGTGTTGCAATCCCCTCTCCTGTGCAGCATAAGTGTAGCCATATGCTATTTTTCTCCTAGTGTAATCCTCTGCTTCAAATGGTTTTATCCCCATCTGCCTTACATAAGAATATATCTGGTATTAAAATAGCTTTTGTAGCAGTGGACTTTTTTCAAATTGTTAATCTACTCAATAAATTGTTACTGCCCTTTTCAACTGAAGTAGTTATGACAGCACAGTATTGCATTTCATTTTATTCAGTGGGCTGTGGTATCCCATAACTGTGACCTTTTTTGTGGACAGATGCTTATAGTTGTCAGGAATTATGACTTGTAGTGATCCACAAAAATGCTATTGCATTATCTCCTGATAATGTAGAGTAGCATATAATATATCTTTGCTGTAATAACAGCCTTTGATTTATTCAGTTCTCTTCCACTGTTTGCAATTGGGAAAACAGCAAAACAGAATACAAATATATCAATTTGTAGCACCTTTTTTTGTTTGTGAAATTAACTGGTGTCATTGATGCAAGCTGTTTGCTTCTCTAGATACCCTGTTATTTGAGTGTATGTTTAAATTATGATTTTTCTCTAGGTATAAGGACACCCATAGAAACACCTCCTTTCCAGACTACTCTGCACTCTTTCCATCAAATCTGACATTATAAATGTTTGAACATAAAAATCAATTGTATGATACGTCTAGTGCTTTTCTTAGCCCACAGAGCTACTATAATTCATGGTTATAAGTCAAGCCATGTAAAACTATTTAAAATTACTAAAAATATAACCCCCTATAAAACTGCCATAATCCTTCCCTGCAGGTTAATTCAGTGTAAATTTTCTGTAACATATGGATGCTCATCTGATCTTCCTGCACCTGAATATTTTGGAAATGAGGATGACTGTACACATAAGAGCTGAGCTTCAGCCATTCCATTGACTTTTTAGTTAAATATATTTTTAATATTAGTCAGGCAGCTTTATCTAACTCTCTGTAAAAATTCTTGTGTATATTCCACAGCAATTAAACCACAGAGAATGAATTACTTTTAAAAACATTCAGTAAATTACTTACTGCATTACTTAAAGTTACTCAGAAAACAAAATATGTGATAAACAAAATTTGAAAGGTCAAAACTGAAATGAAACACTTCAAATGAAAGGTTATGAATAAAACGAATTGTTTATCTCACTCTTTCTTTGCCTTCATTGTCACATTTGTATGCAGAGCTCCAGAATTTCGCTTTTCTGCCCCCAACTAGTTTTTCTAGGTCTGTGTGGGCATTTTGTTTCATTAACAATTCTGCTGATTAACAGCTTCAATTTTGACAAAAGCTTCAAACCAGGCAGCCTTCATGGACAAATATTTTTCCTTCTACTGCTCAGAGATCTGTAGTTATCAACACAGTGTTTGAATATAGCAAACGCCTATGTTTTGTGGGTGTCTTTGGGGGTGAGAGTGAAAGATCACAGCTCCTTTGCCAGGTGCCATCACTTAACAGTCTTTCTTTCTCTTTCTCCTTCAACGCACATGTCCCAAGTGGCAAAAATGATTAAAGTCTCTGATGCCCTCCTTTACACATGTAAAAAAGATGCCGCCTATCTTCAGATAATTTTTTCTCTTTTGTTTCCTTAATTATTATCTTCCTGAGGGAAGCCAAAGTAATTTTCTTTAAAATAAATAGAGTACAACATTAGGCTTTCTTTTTTTTCCTTCCTTTTTTTCCTCTTTAAGAGGCTGTTTAATCAGATCTGTGGAAGTGATGGGGGAGTATGCTAGTCTCTAACCTTGCAATTATTTCAAGTTTTTTTGAGCCTATCCACAGCTATTCTCTGTATTCCTCAGCGCCCTTTACAATAAGACTATTATGGCAAAGAACTTGACTACATTGTGGCTATTCCTAATGTTTATTCATAAGCTTTTGCTTTTGGAATTAATTTGTAAGGTCAGCCTGGGAACCCTTATATGTACAATTACATTTCCATAGGCTTCTTCACAATAACAATCTGCCACCACGCAACTCAGTGCACCTGCGGGCAGGGCCAGAGGGACCTGCAGGAATGGGCTGACAGGAACCCCATGAAAGGCAGCAAGTGCAGATGCAGAGCCCCTGCAATGGGACAAGCTGAGGCTGCCAGGGCTGGGGAGCAGCTCTGTGGGAAAGGCCTTAGGGTGGTACTGGGCAGTGAGCTGAACGTGAGCCCACGGTGTGCCTTTGCTGGCTGCAAAGGCAGCCAGCAGCCTCCTGGGCTGCATGAACAGGGCCACGGCCCTTAGACTGAGGGAAGGGATTGTCCCCCTCTCTTTGGTAATTGTCAGACCACATCTAGATACTGTGTCCAGTTTTGGACTCCAACACAGCAAACACCTGGACAAGCTGGAGGTAGCTTGGGAAGGCCCCGCATGGCGATAGCGCTGGAGCACTTGTCCTCCATGAGAGGAGGCTAAGGGAGCTGGCTGTGACAGCTTGGAGAAGGGATGGCTTTGGGGGATACCTAACAGACACCCACAGCCTGAGAGGCCATTGTGGAGATGGAGCCAGGCTCCTCAGAGCAGTGTAGAGCAAGAGACAGGAAGTACACGTCAAAACAGGTTCCAGCTGGGTTTAAGGAGAAACTTTCTCCACGAGGACAGTGAGGCAGTGGAGCAGGTTGCCCCAAGAGGCTGTGCCTTCTCCATCTTTGGAGGGATTCAAGCCCCAACTGGAGCAAGCCATGATCAGCCTGGCCCTGATTTGAGCAGGGGGTAGGACTAGAGATGTCCCAAGGTCCCTTCCTGCCTGAATTTACCTGTTATTCTGTGCTTCCGTGTCTGATATAAATTACACGTCACAGATAAACATGCAGAAAGCTTCATCTTTAAGCTTTAACTTCTTAAACGTCTTTAACAGTGGAAGAACAGCACAGCACTGGAAATGTTATTCAAGGCATTGATTTCAGCTGGGAGTGGTGAGACCAGGAACTGCATGTCTTAAGAAGCAGAAATGCTGTACAGTAAATAGTGAGTTTCTGGGAAGCTGGGAAATCCAATCAGTGTTGTGTTTCAACCACAAAAACTGGATTCCACAAGTGCATGAGGTCTGGTCTGCTTAATTACAGTGCATGGTTAGAGCATATCATGTAATCTCCTTTCTGTGAGAATATTGGTACATATTATGTAGTAGCAAACAACAGATGATGTGTTAATAGGTATCACAGCTTGCCGTAGCTGCAGACTGAACTTGCCTTCTGAATAAGTCAACTTGCCTGACTCCAGCTGGATGATGGTGGTTACACCACCTCTGGGAAGAAAATCCTTATGCTTCTTGTGTTGATGCCTTTGACTGTTTATTTTTGAATATGTAGGGAAGGAGGGAAGAAACTGTGGAGGTGGAGAGGGGTTTTTTGCAATGAATATGCTGCAAAATCTTGACAAATGAGAGATTTTTGCCCAAAATTTGAGAATTCATATTCACTTAATTTCTGCATATCTTTTTCTTGTTTTATTTTTCTTTTTCATGCATGATATATTTCTTCTGCAAAAATATGACTTCTATTTGGTTATGCTGAGAGATGTGTAGAGGTGAGAGTGGAGGGTATTGCTAAAGGGTGAACTTGCTTGAAACCATGATGTATTAATGCAAACTGATGAGGAAAAAAAAATTGTATGCTATGTAACCCTTTTTTAGACAACACGGGTGAAGTTTGTATATGTATCCCTGGTAGAAACTGTTGTAAAGTTTCCTTTACATTGATGCAAATTGGATTTTTTTCTTACTTTTCCTTTCCTAATTCTATTGTGCTGCACATTGTGTCTTTTTCTTTTTATGGTCTTTTTTCCACAAGATACTTCCTAAGCCCTCCATTTTGGTTCATTTCAGATGCCATAAATCAACGCACAACAGACAAGAAGTCACTGCATGTATAATATATCTGCCTAAGTGTACAAGTCTTTACATGTTTTCACTTCAATGATTAATATATATTTGATCTGAAGCACATTAACTAGTGTAAAAGTAATCTCAAGTGTCATTACTACATGTATTTTTAATTGCATTTTTCTTCAGTGGATTTCTGACATACTTTAAAAAGGAGGTCAGTATCATTCTCTTTATTTTACATATGAGAAAAAAAGAGGTGTCTACAAGGAAAAAGATATATCACAAACTTGGAATTAAATAATGAAAAAACTCCTCAAGTCCAATATTGAAATTCAGGTTGCCCACTCTCTAGCACTGTCTATCCTGCAAGTTCCTAAATTTGCTGAATGTCTCCCTGATTGGCCTGCAAGGTCCCAAGACACTTGGTCCTGTGCTGAAGTACCTGTTGCAGCCATATAAGGACAGGTTTCCTACCCAGCACTCCACTGCCACCCAAGAAGCTTCTGATTTAATGTCGTGGAAGAAAGCTGGCTAGCTGGAGCCCCTGGCACTGGCATGGGAGATTGTCAATCTGAGTGGAGGGCACCACAGCTTCCAGACACACAAACACAGTGCATCAAAGCATGTCCCAACTCATTTCTTCAAACCCAGCCACTTAGGCCATCATCGGTTCAGAAGTGACCAAGCAAGAAGGGTTTAACTTAAGCTTGGTGGTTATAGCAGCCAGCTGGAAAGTACAGGGGAGTTTCTGATCCTCAGTACCAGAACTGTTTCAGTGACAGCCTAACGCAAAGTGCAGAAGCACTGCTGGGATCAGGTGAGGATCTTCCGCCACAGGTGAGAGTCAGACTGTCTGGGCTGCCTCATGATTCTTTCATTCCTGACCCAACAGTGATCTGACTTTCACAGGAGGAGGGGGGATCTCTGTGGACTTCTGCTGGAAGAGAGTGCTTTGCTTTACTGGCATTTATCAGATGTATGTTTGAACTAGAAAAAGCTTATACTACGGTCTTTCCACTTCCTCAGAGGGTAAACACTAGTCTTTTATGCGAACACAGATGGAAAGCTACTGTTGCCATAATTTTTAAAATAAAAATGCTCCTTTAGGTACCCTGTTCCATTAGGGTCTATCCCCAGAAGTAGGCTAGCTGACCCAGGTCGTCAGTGAATACAGGTACTTAAAATATCTTTTTTATTCTCTAATCACTAGATCGAAGATAAATAGACACCTACCACAGGTGAACTGAACCATATTCTTAGGGATGTCTGTTCTCTCCATTGACTTTATACAGACCTTTCCTTGGGAAGACTGTATTGCAATCATAATGACTTTTCTCTGCCTGTGGTATATTAAGCATGTAAAAAGTAGGTGCATCTGTTATCTAAGAGGAAGACAGTCTTCCAAACTCCATTTCAATGTTTTCCAATTGTGAAAATCAGGTATAAATATTAGTTTACTAAGTCTTTCAGAAAAAATAAACTCCAAATATATGTGTGATGCCTAAACCTTACTATCATTTTAAAAAATTAATACCAAAGAAAAACAAAAAAACCCCAACAAAACTATTCCAGTGTTTCACCCTTAGGCACCAATTAAAAGGATTATTTCCTTTGGTAGTACTCTGAATACTGAATACTACTAAAAGTAGTGATGAGAAAGTTGAAAGGCTCTGATGGATGCAGTTTGGTAAGCATCCCTCCACTCGCTTTCAAATAAAGGCTTCATGCTGGCAATGTGGAGTGCACTGCAGGAGGTAAACACACCTGAGAAGCTGAGGCAATATTCAGGGCATGGCTGTATACTTTTTCTTCCTATAGACATCTTCAGTTTCTGCCACTTTTACCATTCTGCATTACCATGCTCTTTCATTTCTTCCTTTACAAGTGGTTGTGAGGCCACCCTGTTGCCAGATTCCTGAAAAGTTTTAAAAATAATCACAGTTTTAGTGATCTGGTTTACAGGGTGTCCCAACAAACAGCATGATTTAGGCAGGGAGTTGAGAGTGTTGAATGGCTGTAGGAGGAGTAAGAGGCAGAAGGACGAGAGGATCTTAATTAACTGGTTTTACCTCCTTCCAAAGAAAGTGTGGTGAAATGATCTCAGGAAGTTACCCATGGCAGCACTGAACTCAGAGCACTGCATGATTCCGTCTGTTCACAGTTTATTTAAAGTGTCACAAGTGTCTTGTAAAACATCCCAAACACATTAGTATTTGCTAGAAGCAGCACCAACTTGAACAGGTTTGTCAACCTTGTTAGTAGCATTTAGCGCTGCATTTATGGTTTTTCCTATTGTAAAAAAAAAACCAGAAAAAATTGATTTAACAAAAGTTAAATAAATCATTTCACTATTGCTATTAAGGGATTAGTGGATGTAGCATACAGCTCATCTTCAGAAGTGTGGCAAGACGTAGAGGCTCTGCTCTGTCACTGTTGCTTTTTGTGTTGATTTAATATGGCCTCATTATTTCCTTGCATTCTCTTTTCTCCATACTTGTGTGTTTCTCAAGCAGTTATCTTTAGTTTCTTTTTTGATGTTCATCTAGTCAGTATAGTGCCTGACCCTTCGTTATCTACATGCACAGCCTCTAACCCTTGGCCTTGCAGGTTCCCTTGGCACAGATAAAAACCAGTGAGTTCTTATCATTGTACTCATTTACCTGCTGGAAAAGAATGGATGAAAACAAACGAATAACTGAATTTTAGTTGTGCTTTCATCTTCATCAAGAACACACTTACCTGGTCCACCATCAGTGATAAGCAAGCTATACCTGTTGTGTGCTGAAATATTTTTATCTGTATAGGAAATCTTCTTGTCAGAAGCACAAACACAAGTATTCTCAGGAGCAGTCATCACTATTTAACTGATGAAGTTGTCACACTATTTAGAATAAGACTGTCTTTCCTCCTTTACTGAGTGCCACCCAAAAAGTATGTTTCTGATTGCATTTTCCAGCTGATAGCGTAGCAGAAATTATCACTGGTAAATATGGAGCATAAAGTCAGAAAGCTATCCTTGCAGTTATTTATCAAACAAAATTTGATAACTAAAAGATGAAAAACAAAGGTAAAAAACAATGAAAAAAGATTTAGCTAATACTATCTGCAAAGTTTTTCATTATCATAGATGCTAAATAGGTTCTCAGTATCTATTTTATTTCTGTCTTGTAATAGATCATTCTATATGATATATACAAATACCATGCATTACCACTTTGCACAGTAATGCAGTGATAGAAGTGGCAAAAACTGAAAAGGTCTTTAGGAAGAAAAAATATATAGCCATGCCCATGCCCTTAACACACCATTTTGACATAGTAGAATTGACTTTGAAACTTTCACATTTGTAAATCCCCATTACCTTATTCAAAGTAAAATCCATAGTAGAGGGCATAGAAATATTGTTTTGTATATTGTCCTTCACAGAAATGAATTTTTCATGGCAAAGTATTTCACACTTTTTGCCTAAGTTGCCTGGGTTATCTATGTTGAAGTGAGTTTGGTTTGATGGCAAGTGATTATGATGCTTCTTTTAGTGCTAATTCTTTCAAGGAGTGTCAAACTAAGATGTCAAAAAATGAATGAAGATGAGGTGGAAATATGCCTGAAAAAAGTAATTATGGCAAGTTCATATTTCAGTGTTTTAGTCCACTCTTTGGAAACACACTTTTTGAATGAAATGTAAGTGACTTTACCTTCCTTTACAGCTATAGCTTCAAACATATTCTGATGCTATAACGAAGAGAAGTGTTGTCATCTGGATTAATGGAAAGTCTAGTAGTCTAGTCTGAAGCTGAATATTCATTCATTAGATTGGAAACATCTTTTTCATGTAGTCATATTAACACTTAGTAAAACAAAAATGCATGCCTCTGATTTTCTGTCCTTACAGTAAAAATATGTATTTCTGCACATCCTGAAGTAATATGGATATCTACTCTTCTTCCCACCAGAGAAAACCATTAATAACAAATATAAACCTCTTCAAGCACTTACAACCCACAGTGTTTGCAGCCTCATATAGCTTTTCAAATAGCAAAACTATTTGAAGAAGAACTTTATTTTTTAAAAATTAACAGATTGACCAATGTTATCAGGAGCGAAAACTGGGGAATACCTAAATATAAATTCTGAAAGCTAACTGCTTGAAATCTAAAATAAAATGATTAATTATCAGAATGTTTCTTTGTGGTAGATGACGGATATGTTACTATTCCTGCAGCCTAGAAGAATCTAAAGGCAGATGTGGTTAATAAATACAATGTTTTGAGGATTGGACTTCTAGCAAACCTGTTAAATTACAAATAATATTTTTCATTATATTTATTCCCAGACTGTAAATAGAATAATAAATAATTCAGTTGAAATATTTTTTTCTATCTTTAGCTTTTTGTGTACTATTTACTTCATATAAGCAGTCAATATGGAACATTTTTCTTAACAGCTTGGAAAAATACATGAACATGCTTTCATTTAAAAGGAAAAATTTCCATAGCAATANAGATTTCTGTGGGATGACCTACTATGCACTATATTCAACACACATCAGAGTATCTATTTTGAAGGAAACTGAAGGGATCTGTTACCAGAAAATGAGAAATGCAACAATG
>VYZW01055060.1:0-16808 GCA_013401315.1 Balaeniceps rex
GTGCTTAGTTGCCGACTGGGGCTAAACCACGACAGGACTTTACCCTACAAAAACATGCTGTTTATTTAGAGTCTAAAGCAGAGGAATAAGCCAACACTAATGGTTGTTACTAATTAGATTTTTAAAGAGCTCACTGGGAATTTGTAGCTAAAAATTACTGTGCCAAACTCCAAAGAACTGGCCATATTTTAACTGCTTGACTGTGTGGCTGAAGCAGACAGAAATAGTCTTAAACTGTGGCATAATTATTCGGCTGTGTTACTAGTTACTACTCAATGTTAATTATGCATTAAAAGCTAAGAGTATTATTTATGACTGTTCAGGGCAATATTTATAACATGTACTCGGGCTTTCTGACAGAAGGCTGCCTTATATGTGCTCCATGATTCAGGGGTAGGAAAGAGGTCCCCAAATTTCATTTTATATGTATAGCACTAATTTTTTCCTGTATGGTAAATATGAGCAGTCACTCAAACTCATTTTTGGGTCTAAAAGATTATCAACCACCAATTAAAAGAGCAAGTTGACATGTAAATCTGCTATGCAACTGACACCAACTTTGAACACTCCTAAGAACACCTTCCCCTTCATTGAATTTCACAGAAAGTTACATGAAGCTCCGCATGAATGAATGAATTCATGCAGCCATCAGTCAACACATCTTTTCACAAGGTGATTTCACAAAAGACAGGGCTTTAACAACATTTTCCCCAAGAATTTATTCCAGATCTCTGTGAGCCATAACTAACCAGTAGCTAAATTTCTTTATCCTGGATCTGGGAAATTCCCTGGAATGTAAAACAGTAAGTTTTGCCACAATGGCCACTATAAAGTTCATTCTGCAAAAGACCTGCTTTCCAGCACACTGTGACACAGTAGCAGACAGCAATACCAACTAACTGGCATGACTTCTATACAATGTTTGTTCTTGTGTAATAAGGTCAGAAAGAAGCATAATGGCATAGCACATGGCAAGGTCTTTTGGCTATTGTTGAAATTATATCTAATACAATAGCATTCCACAGGGGTCTTTGGGGGAGACAGCAGAGAAGTAGAGAATTTAAAGACTGCAAAGACTAACAGATGTGAACAGTTGAGAGCATATATGTTCAATGCCATATTCAAGGGCATTGTATCAAAACTATTAATGCATAGTAATCCAGAAGCAGACAAGTTTGGACAGGAAGTATGTGGGCAGGAATTAGATATAATACAATTGTAAGTTGACAAGAATTGTACACATAACTAAATTACTATACATCCATTCAAGACCAGATAGCTCGTAAGAAACTTAGAATAAATGACATTAACCAGAAATAGCCCTTTAGATTTGTTCTGCACATGAAGGGAACAGATTTAAATCACAATTCAAATGGTTTCAGACTTACGCAGGCCACTACTTTTGAACTTAGCAAAACCAATAAATAGTCTGACAAAAGATAAAAACAAACCCCTGTTTCTTTTTTGCCATAAACCCACCCAACTTAGAACTGAGAGAAATAGTCCTGATTTTCAACCACTTCTCAGTTACAAGTGTTCTTGGTCACTTCTCCATTATTCAACCATACTTATCTTTTTGCATATGTCTACTCCTACAGGACATATACATTTGAAGGAATAGCTACTCCTATTTGTGAAGTTCCTGACATAAAATTAGTAGAGAAAAGGACAGCACATACCTCCTTCCCTTTCCTTTAACACAAGACTTTGCACTTTAACTCTCTTAAAATCTGTTCTAAAAACATGCCTCTACCTCTGGCGCTGCCTTTCACAGCCAGGATGGGTTAATGACCTGTCAAAGGGCAATGCACTCCCCTGTTCTAGTGCTCCAGGTTTTACTGAAAGAGTATGCAGATCTGGGTTTGCTAAGGTTATTCCGAAAGGTCAGGGGAAAAATGATTCTTTTTTTTTTTTCCCTCATGCTGCTGCTTGTGTGAGTAATATAACCCTTGCCACTATCTTATTGTGAAACCTTCTCAGGAGACCTTTCTAACCTCTCTTTTTTACACAGGGAGGCAAAATGACTGTGATGGCACAGCTGAGACAGCATTCTTCTATTTCCTTATGCCAAAGTAAAAATTGTAAGGACTCAAACTGAGCAGCTTGCAATACTGAGGGAAAGTATATTATTGCATCAAATCCCATCATAAAGTAAGCAGATTAGGCAGATTAGGAATGCTGGAGTATAAACTAACTTGAAATCCTTGCTGGCTATCTCATTGCCCACAGGATTTTAGAGGCAGCTCAGATGAAACTGCCATCCATTTACTTGGGTTTTTTCCAATCACTCCATGCGCAGATTCACAGTCAAGATTTCAATGTCATTTCCATACTACAAAAAGGGAGTGATACCGTCTCTAAATAAGACATTGTGAATTTACAAAAGATAAGGAAGTAAACAATTTGACTCTGAATATGAGGTGGTATGATAAATGCAACCTGCATATCCAGTTAAGAGCCCAGTTTTGAAAAGGTGCTGCAAATGCAATTCTCATTAGGTATGGCTGGAACTTTGAATGTTCAGCCTCATCAGCCAAATTCAAAGATGTTTAAAAGAAAGGTCACTATAATGTCAATATAAATGTGCTATGCAAGTTGCTGATCTTGACAGAGCTGGGTAACAGTCAGTACCACACACATCATTGACATCCGGTAATGTATGAATAAATATGTCATTCAAAAAGCCTTCAAAATTTACCCTTTTTAAAGTAGGCTTCCAAACCCAAAGCATGTACCATGAGGAACTGAATAATTTTTCCACTTTGAAAGATGTAAAACATGTAAAGCATTAACAGTAAAATACTTCTGCACTTGGATTGTGTCTCCCCACTCTTTTGGATGACAAATGTTGGCAAAAGGGACAAAATATTACCCTACCGCTAGCCCTATAAAACTTTTATGGTAGCCATAATATACAAATCACTACACTAATATGAGCACAGACTTATGCAATTTACAACTCTGCTTCACCAGACATTCAAACTCTAATTCACAAACATAGGTGAATTTAATCCCGCCCCTTAGCTAATCCTCCCACTGAGACTTTTAAAGTGGAAGTTACTGTTCTGACCTATCTTTCCAGATGTCTCCTTGAATTTTGCAAAGGTTGGACATCACTAATGATCTTTTGGTTTAACAACAAACACACACACTGGTAAGAGAAATGCTATCTTTGCATCAAAATATTGGTGAAATGTACCAATTGTGTATCAGAATAAACCCATTACTGTTTGAGAGATGGTCAAAAATTATACACTTGACAAACATTTTCAGAGAAATCAAACATCCAAAATTTCTGAAAGCCAAGTTCACTGAACACAGGGTGGTCCCATGACATGCTCCCTGCTACCTCAGCACTTCAGCTCTCTGGACACATCTGTCCTGGCCTTTTCCATGTCAGAAGCCCCAGAACCTCCCTTCCCAAGTGATACAGGACAAAGCAACGTGGACCCAGATGAAAGAAATTAAAGGGCCCTGACTCTGTCCGTACAATCATTGGCTTTCTTTTTTTCTATTCTATGTGTGTGCTTATACCACCTGTATACCTAATAGCTATAGTACCTTGCTAGCCTTTTGCTCATGATAGAGGGAGCCCCTAACTTCTACAAGCCCTGTAATTCTCTGCAGACATCCTATTCTCCACTCCCTCCATAGCCTATTTATTTTTATTTTTAACCATCACAGTACTGCAGATCACATTTATGTCCCTTCTCCTTCTCCCTAAAACAGGAATACCCCATATCCCCAAAATGCACACAGATGTATGTTTCTCAGTTCTTCCTCTGCTTTACTTCTCCCTTCCCTTATTCATTCCCCACCACACAATCTTCATCCTGTTCATCTCTGAATCATCTCAGTCTTCATCTTTGTTTTCGCATTAACTGACTCCAAGACCCTAAATAGGGGTCCCAGTGGTTTCCTTTTCCCTTCACTTCCATTAGTGTAGTGTATCTCAATAGCAGAGTCTGTATTCCCCATGGCAGGCTTCACCACTGTTCTGCAAGGCTTTCTGAGCACAATGCCAGTCCTCTCTTTTCTAATTCTCATTATTAGCTGTCAGGAAATTAAAACATTCAGCTGTCAAACAAGTTTTAGAGAATAAGCAGAAACAATTAAGGGGAATGTTGTAATGGTCACCCAGAACTGAGTAGTTCCAACTGCAAGTAATTGCTAAGGTGCTTTAGCAGATAAGTGCTATGATGACAGGAACCTCATTTCTCTCCCATTTTCTCTGACTTGATTTTCTGGGTTTGTAGTTATTTTTATTTTTGGATATGAAGAATCACATGAAATTTTTAGCTTTCTGACATGAGGAAATACATTCAATGGTTAAAAGAATATGAAAATACCTGACAATGATCTAGAAATCGATCTAGAATACTTGAGGAATGTAACAGAGGAAGACTGGGTAAAGTAACTTTATGTGAAAGAGACAAAGGTTTACCATTATCTCCAAAAGACATGACAAAAATGAACACCAAGATGCTGCAGGAGCCTGGAAATTTTCTCAAGGGTTAAAAAGGGGTCATAGCTGGGGGCCATAAATCGATTAAAACTCTGTTAACATAGCATATAATGAAGAACATTTCCAATATAAACAGGACTCTCAGAAACAGAGGGAAAAGATACAGTCCACTGACAAAAGGTGTATTTCCTTTTCCTCCACAGAAGGAAACCAACTGTTAGTAAACACATTCTCTGTAAAGGAAAGTTAGTCAAGAGAGCAGCAACAAGGGGGCAAGGAGGTGTCTTAATAGCAGAACAATACAGTTTACAGCATAGGGCTTACACCAACTGATTTTTCTGTTGTAATTTAGAAACATAGTAACACACACAGTATTTTAATGTTAACTGAGGTAGACAAGCTTTATAGAGCTGGCTTGCTTACTGTTCTCTCCCAATGTCTCACTGTCAGCTGTCTTCCCTTGGTATATTATTAAATTTGTTCAGAGTTATTAAATTAATAGCAAAAGAGCAATGCAGAAACTATTCTTAATTCTTTTTCATCTAATGCATGACTCACATAAAATCCATTCCAACACAGAGTAGCCCTCTCATTTATATTGTGATTCTGTTCCTCATTGCAACATATAGCTTCTCTACAAAACTCAAATGCTAGCTTGCAAAATGCTGATCTCAATACTGCAGAACCTTTCCAGGCCCCATCCCACACCCCTTAAGCCCTACATCCTGGTATTGACAGACAGTATGTCCACCAAATCTGTCCTACAAAACTAGATTCTAGTACTGGCCTTGAAATGCTGTGAATTATGTCAAAGTATGAGGGTTTGGTTTGCTCATTTGCGTCCTTTAAATTCAGGCAAACTGATGAACTTAACAAGGCAGTGCCAAAAAAAAGCCTCATTTGAATTAAATTTCTATAGGGACAGTGAAGGAAGAGTGCATTAGGCCACTCAGCCAGCCAGACCCATCCTTAATTTTTTTTTTCTCACGAATTGCAATACTTATCTAAACAATGATATTTCTCTACAGCAGGATAATTTGTATTCTTTCAAGTCCTCCTGAAGGTCTTTCTGCCTTTTTTTTTCTTTTTAAAGTACAAAGTTGGTAATTATCTCTTGACAAAGAACCAGTTTTCCAAAACAGAGGCACAGGTTAGATGGACTTCAGAAATGCAAACAGGCAAGAATAGACTGAATTTCTATCATAACAATGGTGGTTATGATTATAACAGGAACAGCCCTTTTCCTAAACACAGTCATTACCATATTTAATGACTAGCTAGGTAGGACACAAATGATTCTGCTTTGTCCTACCTAGGGCATTAACTAACAATCCAGTCATTAATTCCTGGTAACAACCATGTTTTTGAGGATTATTGCTGCAGGAATCTTCTGTCATAAAATACAGGTAGCAGTTAGCCATATTTCTTCACTTTTGATGTGAAAAGATGTTTATAACATGACACTAATAACACCTCCCTTTTACCAAGCCTTGCACAGGGAAAGAACATAGACCCCATGAGATACCATGCCATTAGCATCTCCTCACACACACACTGCCTTTTTCGTTCCATGCACATACATACATTCATCATCTTGGGGCAACAAGAAATTTCAGCCGACACATGTAAGCATTTATGCTTGGGTATCTGAAAAACAAATGAAAACCACTGATTTTTTTTTTCATTATTATTTTTTAATAAAATAAGCTATGTTAGGTTGTCAATAGAGGGAGAGCAAGAATTTTTAGGAATGTTTCTGGGCTCAGTGTGTGTCAAATAGTAGAAAATTAATCTCTCTAAGGGCACAAGAGACTGAAATTCACACACCACATTCACTGCAGTTTTTCTGTCCTTGAACTTTGCTACTTAATAGTAAAATGTTAACCACAGGCACTGTTTCTAGAGGAAGACACATTATATGAGCAATCAAAAGTACTTACAGGTCCTTTGTGACAGGACAGGATACTGAGCCACAGTTTTCATTCAGCTGCCTGGGTCAAAGAATCAAATAGTTTTGGATGGTCAGGAGGAGGTGTAATGTTGAGTTTTCTACGCTGTCTCTTCCCACCCCCTCAAAGGAATTAATGAGCATTTTGTGGTTGGGTGTTTTGAGGGGTTTTGTTTTTGTTTTTGTTTTTTTAATTAAAAAATTATTGGGAAAGGGTGGGAAAAAAGAGACAGACAGACCCTATAGGGTCTTGCATCAAAGTCTGACTTGCAACAATGAAGAAACTGAAGTGCTGAAAAACTCTTCAGGAACTAATGACAAGACAGAGCTTATTCTGAAGAACAATCCCTAACTGTAATCCAAATAAACAAAATGAAAAACAACAGGCCACATACTACAGACAAAATACAATCCAAAAGCAGATAGGCTGCATGAGACATTTAGCTCTCCATTAGAGCTAAAAAAGCAGTACATACCTTCTGGGTGAACAGCTAAGCAGTCAGATAGCTCATGTATCTTGGCCAGCAAATAGATAGGTGCTGACAGGGAAGCCAGATGGCATCCATCTAGTCCAAGCGGCTAGCTGCCTCTTAGCTGGCCACCCCATGGTGCTTCTATCCCTGCAGTAGTTATGTTGGCCTGCAAGTTAGTTGCACTATTGCATCTTGGAGCCTTGCCTTGTTTAGGGGGGAGTCAATTGCAGACAGCGTGTTGAGGGAAAAAGAAATGGAAGGCTGGGGAGACACAACTTGACACAGGGAACAAGGTAAGAAGAATGGAGAGAGGATGTGCTACAGGAGAAAGGTAAAGCCTGTGACCTAGATCAGCTGGAGTATTTAACAGCTCACCTTTGCATTTGAGTTGGAAACTTTGACAACAAAAGAAGCCATATTGACATTACAGCTCTTAATGGCTGCACCAAGTACATTTAGAGTATGAGGACACTTAACAAGAGAACAGGTAATTCTCTCTCCTGTCCTTTCGCTGAAACTGCCAGAACTAAAGCTGTCATTCCTAAGCAGTCAGAAAAACAAGATTTTTAAAAGGTTTCCTAGTATCGGATCAGGACACAAACCCATTTTTTTTTCCAGTTCACACAGTTGTAGTCTCAGTGGGGAATCAAATGAGTAGATGATCTTGGAGACTAACTTAAGGCACTGTGACTGGTACAAAACGTACTCTGGTGGTTTGTGAGAAAAAATCAAGAAATAGATACTGAGTAGGGAAATCTTATCCTGTCTACTGTTTCACCTCTCTAAGATCACAAGCAACTGTAGCCATGGCATTCACTTTTTGAACATTTGATCATGAAATCCTCAAAATACTCTTTACGTTCATTTTTAGTATTTGTGATATTACTTATCTTAAAAAAAGCTACCACATTTCCCATGCACGCAGTAAAAGCAAACTGGTAACACTGCTTGCTGGTCTCCCATGAGGGTAAGCCAACACAGATCATCACCTCTACCACTTGAGCTAATAATACATACCTGTAGTAGACGACTATCTTCTGTGAGGAGGGTCAGCCCTACTGCCTCCGAAAGAAGTTTTTGGTTTAATTTAGATCATTCAATGCCCCATGAAAAAAACAGTTCTGTCAACTCAGCTGAGAAACTACTGAGCAACTGCTAGAGAAAACATCACAAAACTACACTAAGAAATAACACTGACATTTGCTTGCTTGAGTGACTATCACAAGAGCAAAGTAAGATCAAAAACATAGTACTCCCTTTCTACCCTCAAATGTTAATGTCAGGCACTTTTGGAGTTGGGATGTAGCTAAACTATCACATAGATATAAACACAGTACCCTGACAATAATGGGTTTGAAAATGCCAGTTTCTGCCCTGACCTCAGCAGACTCATATTTGTCCTGCAGCCTGGATACCTTTTATTTTCCACTTGCTGAAAAGACACAGCCTGTGTTTCAACCATTTTTCATGTGAAGAACTTGAAACTAGACTACAGTAAAACTTCTCTTCTTCATTTTAACTGCTTTTCCAAATCAGTCATTTCATACTGCCTGAGATTTTCTCACTTAGTTGAAGAGATCAGAAGTTTGGCAGTACTTTTAGCATTTTACCCATTTCAGTTCCTACAGGGGGTATTGACTCAACAGTGATGTTATGCTTCATTGCTCTATATTGCAGGAGTAATGGTTTTGATCACGGCAGAGCTGCTTAGTTCTCCCACTAAGGATTTGCTTCAGCCCTATGCACTCTGTAACTCAGTTTATTGGCTTCACATCTGAGTTCTTCTGGTTTAACCCTACTGGGCAGGTTCTCAAACAGAGTATCTTCCACTGACCTGATGTAGCACCTCTAGTATTCTTTTCTGCACATAACAACTCTATAAATGAACAGCTTAATATTTGGGTTTACTTTTTTTCTTAAAGATAGTCTTTCAAAAAATCTTTACCTTCTTACGCTGTGCGCACAAAACACAAACGTTAACTTCCATTACAGGTTTGATCAAGATTTAATCACTTGAACAGTAATGCAAAAAACAGAATAGACTTTCACAAAAAGCAATATTAAACTTTACCCAGGAATAATAATCTGAAACACCATGATTCTGTTTTTAACAGCTTGTCTTTGTACTAAATTGCTCTCAAACCCTTTCTCACTGGCAATGCTGCTATGATTTCAGTTTCATTAAGTCTCCAGTCCAGCCAACCCTTTTTGGCTGTGGGAGGTGTCAGGATGGGAAAAAAAGGAGGAGTGAAGTATTTTAGTGGCATATGTGACAACCACTTCAAAGCCATAAATCCTACCAAAGTACCTCAGAGAATAACGATCAGTCAAGACTTTAATCATCAGCAAAAGCTAGTTGAGAGAATAAGGAGGGTCCTAAGGGTAATAGCTGCAAAATGAAAGTGTCCGCTGAGCACGTTTTTTTCATTACAGACAATTGAGCCATTTCTAAACCTTGTTTATCTTTAGCTTTTCCTGTTAGATCAGAGGGAGAGTAAGGGATATTATACCCACCTTCCTCCAGTGAAGTAGAAAGAAAAATGTCAGAAACACTTCAAGACAAACAATGCTGCTTTCACAGATCTGGTTATGTGCCCTTTTTGGGGGCAGGCTTTCAGGCTGAGTTCCAACCCTTGGTCCCTTGAACATCTAGCATCTGGCTGAAATCCGGGCTCTGTTCTTAGCCCAGGATACACAGCATACTTTGGATATCCTAGCATGCATATCCGAGTACTGAGACACATAATCCCATTATTCACATTATGCCCAACAATCCCATTGTCCCCTGAGCCTTAAGCTGATCCTTCATGCTGTCTTTTGGCTTAAACGCACCTCATCCCAGAATACTAGGGAGACATGACAGACACATAAGATCAGTTTTGCCCCAGTTTCTAAAAATCTTATCACTCTTTACGTAGTAATGTGTGGAGGAAAAAAGTTTAAGAAGATAATCTGTAGATTTACTTTTCACTGGGGCCTGTAATGACAATTTTATCTGAAAGAACTGAGCACTATTTGGTTTCCTCTTTCTTTTCTCTGCCATTTTTTGCATAATATATACCTTTGTATTTATTCTCTAACTTACGCAAAAACCAAACAGCTGATATTATAAAATCTGCATCTTTAGCAAAATGATCAGAACCTCAAATGCTAGTAGAGTTTTTATAAACCAAGAGACTAAATTCTTCATTTAACTTTGTTGACTATTAGTTTGCATTTATAATTTGTATTAACCTCTAGAAGACCAATTCAACACAACTCAACTCATTTAAACTCTATCCATTTATTGATTATAAACATAAAAGACCAGAACTGATCAACAACCTGAAAGTATGCATTACCAACATTTGGTGTGTTACAGTTTAACAGCAACTGAAAAGATCAGTTGTCCTGGTTTTGGCTGGGTTAGAGATAATTTTCTTCCTAGTAGCTGGCATAGTGCTGTGTTTTGGATTTAGTAGGAGAAGAATGCTGATAACACACTGATGTTTTAGTTGTTGCCAAGTAGTGCTTACCCTAGTCAAGGACTTTCTTTTTCAGCTTCCCATGCTCTGCCAGGTGCACGAGAAACTGGGAGGAGGCACAGCTAAGATAGTTGATCCAAACTGACCAAAGGGCTATTCCATACCATATGACGTCATGCTCAGTATATAAACTGGGGAGAGTTGGCCAGTGGGAGCGATCACTGCTCGGGGACTGGCTGGGCGTCGGTCGGCGGGTGGTGAGAGGTTGTATCACTTGTTTTTTCCTGGGTTTTGTTTCTCTCTCTCTCGTTCACCTTTTCATTGCAATTTTATTACTATCATTGTTATTTTATTTCAATTATTAAACTGTTTTTATCTCAACCCGCGAGTTTTCTTTTGCCCTTCCGATTCTCTCCCCCATCCCACCGTGGGGGGGGGAGGGTGAGCGAGCAGCTGTGTGTGCTTGGTTGCCAACTGGGGCTAAACCACGACATCAGTATATAGCATACAGTCTATGGTTACATTGTAGCTGTATTTCTGGGATGTTTTTAATCCCACCTACTTATCTTAGAAACACAAAATGCAAAGCATGAAACATAAAATAATATTATTAAATTTGTCTGAAATTCTTATCAAATTTAAAAAAAAAATCAATACATGATAAACTCCTTCTGGCTAAAGATAAAACTCCTTTTGGTGTTTTTGTAATTTGTAAATTGCAAAGCCAAAGGCCAGTATAAGTTTAAATTACTCTTTTGACAGAAGAACTCAAACATGACAAGTGATTCAAACATTAATAAAGAAGAAACATTCATAGCATGTACATTAAAATAGATACCTAAGTAAGCATTGCTGGTTAACATAAAATAGCCTAGGAATATCTATAATTTTTCAACCAACTTGGCTTACTACTGTTGTGTGAAGTTGTTGGAAAGTGCACACATATCAGATTCCAGATTAAGTTATTTTTCCACACTTCAGTGAGTTAGGACACAAATGGAGTTGGCACTCAGCATCTTTAAGGAACTAAAATCATTGTAGAAACTACTGTCTATCAAATTTCACCAAAACAACCCAGCTCTCATTGGGAAAAATGAATAGAAATTAATAGAAAAAATGAATAGAAAAAAATCTATTAACATATCTTCCATTTCACCCCAAAATAATAACGAAAAATCTGTTTGTCTTTTTTCCCCCCTTAGGAGCCATACTCTGATCTTTTAGGGACTGAGTAAGACAAATTAGGTTGCTTCCATCCATAAGGAAATGATAAGATAAAGTTTTTCTATATGCTGAAATTCTTAAAGACAAAAGAAGTCCACCTTATTTTGTGGAGGAAAAAAAAAACTAGATATTACTAATGAACCAGAAAGTCAGTTTGAAAATGGAAGCAGACTGGTTCAACTTCAACATTTGGTTTTGAATTCTTTTCCCTCATTTTTAACTTTCTTCTAGTGTAAATTTAATTAAACTATGGAATATAAGATCATGCATTTTTAAAAGTATGAAATAGTGAAAATAGGATGCTTGCATAACAAATCATTTCAGTATTAATTTTTTCAGTAAAATAAATATTGATTGAAAAATTATTCATTAGAGATGATTATAATCCTATGTCTTCTAAAAATATTGTTTGGAATAATAGGAAGTGTTCATTTACTGCTATAAACACAGTAAGCAGTTACTTTTGGAGGAATGAAGGGGCTACGTACTTCATTTCCAGTGGAGGTATAAGCTTCTCAGCACCACTGAAGAATAAGACAGGAAGCAGAAAGAAAAATAACTAATACAGATTTTTTTAACCAAAACTTTCTAGTCCATCAGCAACTGGTGATTGTGGGAAGCTCCTCCTTCCCCCACCATCCAGTTGCTCATTCTTCTTCTCCCCCTGCAAAGCTTTCCATTTCTTCAGGTGTGCCAAGTGATCAGTTTACAGGATTACAACCTATTAGGACACAGAAAACCATGTGGTGGAAACCTCACCTTCAGCAGGTTACGAATGAGTAGCTGAAAATGAAGCAGGGGAGCTGTAGGGCTATTTTAAATTATAATGAAAGATAAACCAGCTATATTTGGTAAAAATGGCGGTTCACAAGCCCTCTACCATTTAACAGCCCATTCAAAATTAGCCACTTAAGCAATCATCTTGCACAAAGACAACCTTTTTCAGATTAAGAAAATCCAAAGAGTCACACTTCCCAAGAAGAGAGAAAATATCAGTAATTTTTTAAGAGCCTCAATTGTATTATGTCTCGTAGGCTCTCCACTTCCTTGTGCTCTCTTCCTTTGCACAGCACACAGAAAACACTATTCTCTTAAACTAGAGAAGATTGTACTATTGCAGTTCATAAAATATTATGTGATATGCACCAGCAGCATAAATGCATATAAAGTCATTTAGATTTAGAAAATAATTTGGGAAGGGCTTGAGAAGTGGTTTTTCAGGTATGATCATCTCAGTAAGAGAAATGTCTCACAACCACCCTGGTTTTGACATGTGATAGAAATCTTCAGGGATCACCCCTCTCAGATCATATTTCACCATCTAGCAAGACTTCAAATGTATCTAGGTCACATACAACACTCCATCCACCGCCCCATACACCTCAGTTGGCCCGACAACTGTAAATATTTTATCATAGGGCTTTATATCCTGGCCTATTTCTTCAGGATATTTAGAACATTAAATAATCATTTGGCAGTAACAACTTATAATAAACATTTTTCCCTCACTCTAGCGCTGTTGAAGTCTGGCTGTTTCAGGGCAGAACATTGGATCTTCTTCCTGTCTCCCTACCAAATAGAGGATATCCTCATTTTAAAAGGTCTGTTTCCTCCCTGCTACTGGGCAAACTATCAAAAGTTATTGACAAATCCCACAGGCTACCAAATCTTCTCTTAGCAGCACTAATTTTCTTGTTTCATTCCCTGGATATTTATCTTTGCTTTCAAAGATTCAATTCCTGATTAGCATTCAGTGTAAAGTACCTACAACTGATAGTCCATCAGGCCGCTCAGTTGGCCACATGTCCCATTAAATAGCTCAGCCTCGAGCAGTGCACTTGCAGCACATCACTCTCTTTTATGTTAGGGAAGCTGCATGTAACACTGCCCATTGCAGAAACACGCAGGGAAATGTTACTGTAAACTACAGTGTGGCAGGGAAAAGTCCAAATCCAAACTTTCTCCTCTAGCAATTAGTCACAGAAAGATCAAATCAAACCCTGGTGTACGCATTCTCAATAAATTTGGATAAGATTTTTAGCCAATGATCCTTGCGGTTCTGAGAATTCATCTTTATGAGAGTAGGAAAAGCACTCAGCATGCTACAGGAGAGAGAATTCAATGGAAACTTTCAAGATACACACCATTCACATGACAGATGGAGGATTTCCTTTAATGATAAAGTGACCTTTATATTATTATTGATATATAAATTGCAGCAGAAAATTTCCTTCCAAAACCAAAATGTTGATGTACACATAATGGCTATTTAAGGAACAGTATAAAATTGCTATGCAACTATTTACATATCCAACATGTTCCCTTGTGCCTCAACTGAAGGGTACACATTAAAGCAAGCTGATGGATGTATTTATTTCTGTAGTGCAAGGTACCTATCAAACATTCAAGATGGCAAGATCCACAGGTCATTCCCTATGGGGAAAAAAGTTACTGTAGTGTAAGAGAAAGCTCATCATTATGAGTGATGTTTTATTCCTTATTTCTTGTTTATTTTTCCTTTTCTCTCTATGTCCAAAGAAAGTACCAGATGTAAATTTGCTGTAGCAAATTATGATCAAAAACAAGCTGCATAAAAAGAAATTTGAAGACAGACTTTTTTTTCCCTCCATTTCTTCATGAGTGGGGTGATATTTTAGGCAAGCTGAAAAATCCATAAGGTTGTGTGCAAAATAAAGAAATAAAATGTGATGCTGCTGTAACCAGAGGGTCACATCACTGTCTTGTAGCAAGAAGAGACTGAAATCCTTGTCTCCATCTACTGCTTGGTCATGTAGACTGTTAATAAGGATCTCAAGGGGCAATCATAACAAGCAGCACCCTAGGTATAGCCTGGCTGTCACCTGATGGACATGCATTAAAGTAGGCAGAATGCCCCTTTCTGATGCCCCAGATTTATACTGCCTGCAGGGCAAAACTGAGAGAAAACTGTGTTGTGATATTCACAGAATAGAGATGAGCTCAGAAAGAGACCTTCGGTTTCTGTAACTGTTCACTTAACATGAAGCAATAGCACAATATTACACAAACCCACCAAGAAATAGACCGTTTTCTGTCAGTAGGGCTATATAATTGAGTTTTAAAGTAAAGGGAATCTCAACCTCAAAGAAAAAAGAAATTCATCCTAACGTTGAGGGCTTGCAAGAAGCCCCTCCGCAGGGTGACCTCCTCTCTCACCACAAGGTTGCATCAGTGAGAGCTGTGGAAACAAACTACAGATGAGGATCAAGTTAGTGCTCAAAAATGCTGGATACACTTCCCCACAACCTGGAATGACTTATTCCAAGGAACTTAATTATCTGCATGGCTGCTATGATAATGCTTCCCTAACTCACAAACATCCACAGAAGAAAAAAGTGTTAAAGGCTGAGAAATATTTAGTCACTAAGTCTTTGAATGTAGTCCTACTTTATAATCTAAAACAGACCAAATGGAAGGCAGGTTCACTCCTTTTTATAAAATCAGATATAGGTGCACAGAATGAGTATGGCATACGTTTCATTCCTAACATCTATTTGCTGGAGGCATTCCTCTACTCCTTAAGATGGACAGTTTTGAAAGAAAACAAATTCCTCCCTCAAAGGAAAAAAAAAGGGATGTCACATCATTCACTAAATTACATATGATCTAGATTGAATCGGCCTTCCTTGGTGAGGCAAGGGAAACAAAACTAAATAAAAAAGAATCTGTTAAAGGAAGAAAAGCCTCGATCAATGCAAAATCACTTGGCAGNCTACTGCTGCCCTAATGATGACAGCCTAATAATATCTGCCTAGAACTGGATTGTAACTTTACATTACATGGCATGTGTTCTGTCATTATTGCACTGTATGGTAGGATAATGGTTTTACTACAGAGTGCCAGAGGCAGATGATGCTTCTGAAAATCACTTAGGAATCAACATTGCAGAAGATAATCTGATTTTTTTTTTTTACTGTTATTACTTACCAAAATACAGATTCAAAATTATTATTATTCAATAATAGAAGCTACAACTTGCATATTTCCTTCCCATGCCTCTCTAGCAGCATCCTGATCCAGGAACATTTGGTAATGGATCAGTGCAACAAGCTGCCTGCTTCAAAAATACAGCATATCAGTGGCTTCAGAAGGCATTAAAGTCAAGGAAAATAAAAAATACAAGTCAAAGCTCATATCCATTATCTAGAGTTGGGTCACATATTACTCCTCAGGTCTCAAAGTGAAGCCATTTTCAGTTATGATGAGAAAACTGTGTGAAATAAATTCCAACACAAAGACTAGAACAGAGTGAATAAAACCAGGACACATGTGAAGGATAAAAAAAAAGTACCTGAAATAAGGAGAAAAAGACTGATTTGTTTTTAGGAAGGGAATTTGCCTTTACAGTGCCAAACATTTAGAATATGTGAGACGCTATAGAAAATTCTGATTCTATTAAATATCTGATTTCTCTTAATGAAACACATAGTATTGAGGAAGGAGGAGAATATGGAATGCGTTCCTACAAAATTATTATTTATCATCTA
The DNA here is from genome assembly GCA_013401315.1 of Balaeniceps rex. Lineage (NCBI taxonomy): Eukaryota > Metazoa > Chordata > Aves > Pelecaniformes > Balaenicipitidae > Balaeniceps > Balaeniceps rex. Next base: position 16,101 of record VYZW01055060.1, read on the forward strand.
TTCTCTAAGCAAAAGCCGTACAGAGCACTGCAGAACTGAATGATGAAACATACCGCATCTATTTTAAGTATTGATCACTTAAGAAAGAACATCTTTGTCAAATCAGAAAGTATATCAATGCCATAGTTACAACATGATTCTAAATTTAGGCAAGTCCAACAATTATTAGGCATTGATATGCCTAGGAATAGGAGAAATGTACATTCTAACACACCAAATTCTGAATGAGGGGGAAGTACAAGAGGGAGGACCACTGAAAGCATCCAGGTTTGGGCACGCTCTTCTTGTAGTTCTCCCCATCCCCAGGGCTCTCATGAACCCTTTCAGAGACAGAACATTAGGCCAGATTGACCATTGCTCTTCTTGCCCAGAGGGGCACTTGCTATGATTCTCCCATAACTAACTTTTACCTTCTTACTAGGCAGCTGCAGAAAAATCTCCCAGTCACAGAATGGAGAGAATATGTAACTGTCCTGGTTTTGGCTGAGATAGGGTTAATTTTCTTTCTAGTAGCTGGTATAGTGCTGTGTTTTGGATTTAGGATGAGAATAATGTTGATAACGCACTGATGTTTTAGTTACTGCTGAGCAGCGCTTACACAGAGTCAAGGCCTTTTCCTGCTTCTCACACGGTCCCACCAGCAAGTAGGCTGGGAGTGCACAAGAAGTTGGGAGGGGACACGGCTGGGACAGCTGACCAAAGGGATAT
>VYZW01055062.1:0-30937 GCA_013401315.1 Balaeniceps rex
GCGCCCGCAGGCGCGCGGAGCGGAGCCTCCTCTCCCTGGATAGCAGCAACTCGTAGTGATTCCCTGTTCACATTCGTGGAGATAAAATGATTTCTGAGCTATATAGACAAGCGGTCCTTCGTCCTCAGCTTCCAGCAGGTTGCGGGTGTATCCAGTCTGGGGACCCCAGTGAAATGCCAGTGTCCCGGGAGCCCTTTCGGCAGCCGACCCCGTGTCCCCCCTCCCGTCCCCCCACCCTCGCTGCCACGGTCCGGTACCCGCGCGGTGCCGGAGGGGAGCACGGCTCGTGCCAAAGTCCTCGCCCTGGGTTTGGGAAAAGCAGCATCGGTTCCTTATCTGTAGACGGGCAGGCGGATGTGGGCGTGCTGGTGGTCCAAGAGCCTTGGCACAGACACGGTCTCGTAGCCCTTGCCCAGCATCTGCTCCTTGATGCAGGGCGGGTGGATGTCGTTGATGAGATACTCCAGGGACTGGAGGCTGCTGCTGAGGATGGAGGTATTGCAGAGCGTCTTGCTGGGCAGCCCCTCGGCGGGGGGCACCCCCAGCTCGCGGGGCCCGGCCCCCAGCTCCGGCGGGTTGTAACAGTCGCTGTTGGGGGTCACCAAGATGCTGTTCCAGGGAGGGGCGAAGTACTGCCCCACTGAGAAGTTGCCATGCATGCAGTTCAAGGGGGACGAGCTCACCTTCTCGGCCGCGCTGCCCAGGGCGTAGGGACGCGAGGCGCCCGCGCACGTCTCGGGGGACTTGCTGAGGGCCCCCCCGCCGCCGCTGCCCCCGCTGTACATTCGCAGGTGCTGCTGCTGCTGCTTCTGCTGCCAGACCAGGTAGTCCATGCCCTCGGGGTAGACGCCCGCCTTGGGTCCCAGGGCCGCGGATGGGTTGGAACCCAGCGCCAGCTCGGCGCCCTTGCGGCACTCTGGCAGGACGGTGCCAGCGTACGCGGCGGCGCCGGGGAAGGCGCCGTGCTTGGCCGGGCTGGGGTTGGCGGCCACGACTGCTGGGCAGCCCGGCTGGGCGCCCTGCGCCTGGCACTGCTGATTGATCTGGTAGATGATGCTCTGGATGGAGGGCAGGTTGGACGGCGGCAGGGCCAAGCTCCTGCCCGCCAGCGGCAGCACGGAGGCCGCCACCGTCACGTTGGGGGGCACGGGACCCTCCAGCTGCTTCTGGCTGCCGTGGTACAGCTGCCCGGCGCAGGAGGGACCTTGAGCTAAAGTGCTTGACGCAGGGTAGGGAGCGACGCCGACCTGGGCGGGCGAGAGCTTAGTCCGCTTCCCCTCCGAGTTCTTCACCACGCTTTTGCCGGAGGCTTTGACGATGGCCAGGAGACCCTGGTAGCCGCTGGCGTGCAGGGGGTAGGGGCTGTAGCGCTGCCCCGTGGTGTCGTAGCCATTGACCGTCCGGTTAAGGTGCTTGTGCTGGGGGACCCTGATGTTGGTGGGGAAGATCTTGATGGTCAGCGGGCTGTTGGCCACCTTCTGTGCGTAGGCGTCCAGCTCGGCGGGGCTGGGGTAGCGCGGGGAATGCATGGGTGCCGCCGTCTCGCCTGCGGGAGCAAAGCATAGGGTGAATCTGGCGCTGCTGGGAGGAGGAGGACCCGGCGCCCCAGCACCCATCACCCCCCCCGGCTCCCACCCACTCCCGGCAGAAACCAGGTCAGGGCACCAACCTGCCCCCTCCCGCTGACGGAGTCACTTCTAAAGTGGCCTAAAATAAACTCGGTGTGGAGAATGGAAATGTCACTTTACCCAACGGGGGAATCTTTCTCCGAGATTGGATTTAAACTACATTATACAAGCAATTTCATGGGTGCTTTGCGCTGCTACGAGAACCTCACCAAAAATGGAAAAGCATTGCATTTACCAGCCATAAATCAGCAGTTCCTATAATGAGCACAAAAATGTCACTTTTATGCAATTTTACAGATGAACAAAACTGGTGAAATTAACTGTGGTAACCTACTGGAGTCAGCAAAAGCCACTGCAGGAAAAAAAATTATATATGTATATATTTTTGTTCCTTTCAAACTCTTTCCCGAGCAAGTTTCTGCCATTCTGGTGTGAAAACTCATTTGTCGTACCCATTATACTTTCATTTGGAGTTTAACTTGAGTATCCAATGAGCCACCAACTGTGAAAATGATTAAATCTACAAAATCTATCTAATAGATGGAATAAATTAGGTGTTTAAAATCTCCACACACACACACACAGAGGCGCACGCACACACAAGCCAGCACACGGGGTACGACGTTTGCTCCCGAGCTGCTCCCAAAACCCCCGGCACTGCTGGGCGACATCGGCAGCCCCTGGGGGATGCTGGACCGGGCGCCTGCCAGGAGTGAGGTTTTGCAAGGGAGAGATGGTCAAATCGGGGGGGGTTTGGGGCTGGTACTCCCCACCAAGGAGCCCCAGCCCTTCCCCTGCTGCCAGGCAATTTTGGAGGCTCCCAGGCAGCGCAGCCCCACGGTTCCCGGGGGACGGGGACTGCAGGCTCTGAGCATCCCTGCGGGGATGCTGGGGAGCGCTTTGCTCCGGATGCCACCAGGACCAGCGATTCCCGATGCCACCGTGTGCTGGGTGGCAAAGTCTCTGCGGAAAAGCTGTGCCACCGGCTGCATGCAGCACACCTGACGAAGTCGTTAAATTGGTCTGCAATGCCTGAGTCCTGCTCCAAGTGATGCTCTGGTGCGGTGCCCGCAGCTGCCTGCACACACAGGTGTGCCCGGAGGAACCGGGCACGGCGTTAAAACCAGGATTCGGGGGGAGGTTGGGGCACTGGCAGCTGCAGGACTCCACATCACCCCCCGGGCAGCAGCGTGACGTTCGGGGAGACGCAGAAGTGAGGCCGTGGCCGCTCTCCGTCCTCTCCATCAGAGCGGTGCAGCAGTAATTTAACAGGCAGAACAGCAGAGCGTTCACCAGCCATTCCTCCCATTAAGCTAATGTTATGGGCTTTTTACAGGTGTCTTAAATAGACATTGTTATTAATGAGTATATTAAGCCAATTAAAACCAGGGCTTTTGAGTAGGATTTAATGTAGCTGCCAGCAGACAGGAGGCACGGCATCAGCAGCTCCCTACGGCGGGACACGTGCAGGCGCGTGGCGTCCCAGGCTGCGCCGCCAGCCCCGCCGGGTGCATCCTGGGTATGAACCGTCCGACCTCCGCAAAGCTCCCGCGCCCGGGTGGCACCCGCAGAGCAGCCAGCGAGCAGCACGAGTGCATGCGAGCGCGCAAGCTAGGTGCTGCTGGGCACGGGAGCCCCACGAGCCGGCGGGCGCAGGGGGCCGAGAGCAGGACCCTGCCTGCCCAGTGGCACGGCACGGCACGGCACGGCACGCCGCTCGGTGCCGCGGCCCACACATCTGCATTCCCCTTCATGCCGGCACCGCTGTCCTTGGAGGTGGCAGCATCGTGAATACTCAATTAACATGACACTAATTAGCTGGTGACACTTGCAGAATCCCTAATGAGCCCATTCCACGGAAATGCTCCTTTCCAAGCAAAAAAAATAAAAATAAGGGGCCATTGCTGGAGGGAGGGAGATGGCATCACCCACGGGCACCGTGGCTCCCGGCACGAGTCACCAAAACCCCGTCCCCGAGCACCAGGGCTGTGGGGGATGCTTTTGGGATGGCCCCGTGCAGCACCCCCCGGAGCTGCCTGCTGCTGCGGGACAGGCAGAGCTGCCTGCCCGGGTGAGCCAAACTTGGTCACGGGCATCCCACCCGCGAGCCCCGGTGCCAGCACGTGCCCAGGCAGCGCCGCGGCCAACCACGAGCCGGCCGGGGGGGGAGCTAGGAGCCGGCTTTGTCGCCTCTTCGTGCTAGCTGGGTTGGATGTGACAAGCCACCAATTCGGTGTGTTGTCACATTTCAGGGTGACGCACCGAACCCCCGCCGGGAAAATTACAGAGCGACCGATTTCCCGGTGGTTCCCGGCGCGCTGGCGGCTGCGCGGCTCCGCCGCTCCCCCTCTCCGCAGTAATTACTGCTTTCTAACGGGCTGTAATTACTGCGAGATGCAAACTCTCCGAACCACCGCCGTCACCTGTCAGGCGCAGGCAGCCCTGACACCAGCCGCTCGCCGCCGGCTTTGCCCCCCTCCTCTTAAACTTGAACCGTCTGAGCCATCACGCCAGGGCCGGGTGGGATGCACCGTGGACCCCCGCCGGCGTGGTTTACCTCCACCGGCTGCTGACACACAGGCAGGCTTAGCCGGGCTCGCCGCCACGAGCAGCCCTGGCTCTCGCCACCCCTAAACCAAACCCAGCGGCCAGCAGCATGCCGGCCCAGGGACAGGCACCCATCAAGAGCCGCTTCTCCCAGATGTTTTGCCCGCTCCCGTCTCCCTCCCTCGCCGGCGTTCCCACGGGATGCGGGCAGCGCGCCCCCAGCTCCGGGCTCCCCCTCCCTCCCTGACCTGCTCTATTTTTCCAGCCTGCACTCAATAACAGCTAAATAATTGAATCTGCTCAGCAGCCAAAGATTTGTTTTGAATTTTATTGGAATTTTAAATTGTTTTGTTTCTTCAGTATTTTATTACTGTAAATGGAAAATGCATCGCCCGCAGTAATAATCCGATGGCTTTTTATATTACTCCGAGCTTCTGCTCAAAGCATTATTGGAAAGCCAGGCAGAAACGAGAAGCCATTATAACGGCAGCACAGGCTTATAAGATTACGCCTCCAGCTAAACAACTTTTTACTTTAGCAAATTGGCCACCAAACCTGGTTCGAGACACAGACGTAAATCCCGGACCCCACCAGTACCGCGATCCCGAATAAATCTCGGTTTATGGGTTGGAGAGCTCCAGCCCCGCTGTGTCTGGAGCAGCCAGGTCTGTGCAATATGTCCGATGGGGATCCCCAGCATCCCCTGCATCCTCTGCATCCCCCACATTCCCTGCATCCCCCACATCCCCAGCGTCCCCAGGGTCCCCCGTGCTGTGCCCGGCTGCAGCCACAGCCTGCAAGGGCTGGGGAAGAAGGAAAGATGGGGAGAAAGGAGGGGAGGGAAGCTAACCAAAGCCATCCTCACGGCAGGAGAGATCAAGGCTGACCAGAGGCCAACGATCCAGGGCTTGTGCCGTGCAGGAGTCGGCTGGCACAAACCCACAACAGTCCCCAATTACCCCCGGCCCCGGCCCCAGCTCCGCTGGGACACAATGGGCGCCGGCGAAGCCCAGCTGCCGGGCCCCTAATTAACCCTGATTTTAACTGTACACTTTTAAAGGCACTAAAGCGGTTACAAAGTGGAGAACAAGGCAGGGTTAATAGCGCAGACCTAAATTGCAGGCCCGCGGGGCCCGGGGCCCATAGAAATAATAGACCTGTCTGGGCTGCTCAGCTGTCAGTCAGGCGAACAATTTGGCACCCGAGGAGCTCGGTGACAGCACAGGAGAGGCAGCATCGGGGCTCTGGCAATCAGTGTCTGCTGGGTTAAAGCAGTTGTGAGATCAAAACTGCGCCAGGAAAGATGCTCAGCACCGGGAAGGATGCTCAGCACTGGGAAGGATGCTCATCATCAGGAAGAATGCTTGATAATGGGAAGGATGCTTGGTACCAGGAAGGATCCTCGGCACTGGGAAGGATGCTTGGCACCAGGAAGGATGTTCCACGCTGCTCCCCCAGCCCAGATACCCCAGGCATCCCCCAGCCTGCTGCCGGCAGCAGCATCCCTGGCTGGGCCCCCTCTTCCCTGGAGGAGGACAAGCTCATGCACCAGCAATTTATGGCTTTAATTTTCAGGCCATGATGCTGCAGGAGATGCTGCGCTCCCCAGGTGATTGCCCCACTCTGGAAGGGGACAGCGAGCGGGACATCGGGGTGCACGGGGTGGGTACGTCCTGGGGATCAGCGCCGGCAGCATCACAGCCCTGAGCGAGGACTCAGCGGGGACAAGCTGAGCGAGGATGCGGCAGCAGCACGTGGCACCGAACTGGTTAACAGCCGGCACGAAAGACATGCGCTGCCTGCCACAGACAGGCAAGATGAGCTCCCTCCCTCTCCTCCATTCCTTCGCTCCTCTGTGAGATAAGATGGGACAAACCTTATTTTTACACATCGAAAGCACTAAAATATTTTGCAACAAATGAAAGAAGTAATCTCAGCAGTAAATCTTTATAATGCTGCCGAAGGCGAAGCTGCGGTTGGAAGCTACCTGGTGCCTCACTCGGGCCTCGCTTCCCCACGCCCCCAAAGGAAAACGCTTTTCACCCCTTTTTCAGATGGGAGCGGAGCCGCTGCCGGGGCTGCCCCAGCTGCCGGAGCTGCCGCGCTCCTCCTGCCACAGCACAGCCCTGGGCAAACCACGGGCTCGTCCCGGCTGCTCCACCACAGAGGGCAACGAGCAGTAGGACACCCCCTCTCTGGGGGGTAACCCCATCCCGGGGAGGGCGAGGTGGCGAGAGCTGCCCAGCAGGACCAGCCTGGCACTGGGGATCTGGCCTGTCCATGCTGGGACCTTTGGAGCGGCAGGCTGCATCCCGCTGCCGCCACGGCCGAGCCGATGCCAGCTTCTCCTCCCTGTGCCGCAGCGTGCCGGGCGCCCGGCTGGCAGCCCCTCTCCCGCTCCGGGCAGGTCTGTCCCCGCAGCGGTGTCCTGCGCCCGGGCAGGGTCGCGGCTCGGCACCGCAGATGGGCTCAGGCGTGCCCGGGCGGGTTTGCCAGGGATGCTCGGCAGCCGGAAGCGGCTGGCGCCGTGCCCGCCGCTCGGGCAGCCGTTCAGGAGGAACACCCGAGGGCTCAGACGTGGTTTTCTGCCTCAAACCGCAACGCGATGCCCCGGCTGCTCTGCCCACCGTGGCTTCACCCGGTCCCATCACCACGTTCGCCCCTGGCAAGGGGGAAGGGGCATTTCCCGGGGGTCTCCCTGCCCTGCCGAGGGTCCTGCCAGACCTCACCCTCCCTCCCCGTCCTGCCCTGCCCCTCTCACAGGAAAGCGCCGGTGTTTCCAGCACTGAGCCGGTGTTTCCAGCACTGAGCCCGTGTTTCGCTCCTGCTCTGCCTCCCCGAGCCAGGAGGGCAAAAGGGCAGCAATTAGGCAGGATTTTTAATTTGCGCAGGGGCAGGAGGGGGTGGGAAGGGGAGCGATGCCGAGAGCGCCGGGCGGAGGCAGGAGGAGACGCTGGGGACCTGAGACATCGCTCAGTGATCGGCGTCCCAATGGCTGATATTAAAAAATAATAGTGCTGCAGCCTCCAAATGAATTAAACTCTGCAAGAGCCCAGAGCTCGTCCCCTGGCTTTGGGACCAGGCTCCATGCTCCCCTCACAGCAAGGAGATCCCGATGCCTTTGAAGCTTCAAAAAGCGTCAAAAATCCCCTTTTTCTCTGCCTGCAACACTGAGAGCAGATTTTGGAAGAGCTAAACCCTAAATATTTGCAAAACACTTGGAAGAAACCTAAATATTTGGAAAACACTTGGAAGAAACCTAAATATTTGGAAAACACTTGGAAGAAAACAAACAAAACCTGGTGCATTTAACAAATCAATGAAGTTCTTGAAGTTTGGGTCTGAGCCCCTGGCGGCAAAGCTGCCTGGACAGGAACCGGCTGCCCCTGCCCCGCAGGCAGCAGCTCCGGGCAGGATGCCCTGCCCGCCCCACGGGGCCGGAAGGCAGAGCCTGCCGGTGCGGCACAGCCGGGGCCGGGGAGCGGGATACTGGAGCCGGTGCCCCCCTGACAAGGGCAGGGCAAATCTCAGGGGTCCCCAGCGGAGCTGGTGAGGGGGTCACTGGGGAATGCTGCCCTGCCCAGACCCAGGGTGACCTGGGGGTGGGCATTGGGGTGTGCAGCCCCCAGGCCCAGGGAGAGTGGCCGCGGGAGCCGGCGCAGGTCCCATGCGTCCCCTGAGACATTTTTGGGGTGCAGCGGGGCAGAGGGGGCTGCCGGCGCTGCCCCCCCCCGCCACTCCCTCTGCGCCAGGCAGGTTGGGCTGCTGTCACATTGCACCAGCTTTCCCACCCTGTGAAGTGCGGTGGTTTCTATGGTGACGGTGTCCCCAGGATGGGTGGCGCAGAGGCCACCGAGCCGCAGCGGATGTGGCGGGGGGCCCGTGCACCGGCGCGGTCCCTGGCCCCTCATGAGCACAGCCCCGTTAGGGGCAGCAGCCACCCATGACCGGCACCCTCGGCAGCACCGTGGCTGCCCCCAAAAACGCTGCGTCCCCGCTCGCAGGCCCCCCCATTGCAGGACCCCCCGCGCCCCAGCCCCCGGCAAGGAGCCAGGACAAAAGCATCCTCCGGCAGAGCATCCTCGGCGTGAGGAGCAGAGACAAACGCGCCCCGGCTTTGGGGGCTTAAATTAAAACCAACTACAGAAATAATAGCGGGAGAAATCCATCTGAATAAACGTAGGTGGCAAACCCCGCGCGGCAGCCGCGCAGGAGCCGTAATCTGCAAAGACAACAAAATTCATGACAAAGCACAAAGGGAAGCGCCGGGCTTCGCCGTCCCCAGATATTCATCCGTTAACACGTTCCTTTTTTAGGCTGACATGTCATTTCAGACGGGCCTTTTTTCCTCCCCTTTCTTCTCCCCCTCGACGGCGCACGGCTCTGCCGAGGCGGCTGCTGAATTGGATCACCTCAGGGCGAGCACTTTATTATCTGCAGTCAAAGCGTCACCACAAATACCCGTCTACACACACACGTGTCACTTCCCATTTGTCTCCTCCACGAGGTATTAGCGCTGCGCGCCGCCGCGCGCTGTGCCACCGCGTCCACCGGTGCGGCAAAGGCAAACGGTGCCGGGCGGGAGGCGCGCAGGGAGGGCGGCATCGTGGCCATGAGGATGCCACCCCACGCTGCCCCATTGCCACCCTGATGCCACCCCAACGCAAACCCCGATGCCACCCCAGTGCCATCCTGATACTATCCCAACATCATCCCAGTGCCACCCCAGTGCTGTCCCAATGCCATCCTGATGCCACCCCAATCCAAACCCTGATGCCACCGCAATGCCATCTGGACATTATCCCAACATCATCCCAGTGCCACCCCAGTGCTGTCCCAATGCCATCCTGATGCTACCCGAGTGCCACCCCAATACTTCCCCCATGCCACCCTTATGACACCCAGATGCCACCCAAGCTCCACCATCATAGTGCCCCAATATTGCCCCAATGCCACCCATATGCCACCCAACAACACTGCTCCAACACAGCCCTGAAGCCACCCCAACACAATCCCCATGTCACCCCAATGCCATCCTGATACTGCCCCAATGCCATCCCAGTGCCACCCCAATGCTGTCCCAATGCCATCCTGATGCCTCCCCAACGCCACCCCAACGCCAACCTGATGCTACCCTAATGCCACCCCAATACTGCCCCAATGCCACCCTTCTGACACCCAACACTGCCCCAACACAGCCCTGATGCCACCCCAAAGGCCCCCTGATGCCATCCCACCATGTAGCTGGCAAGGGGACCCCAGGACCAGGAGGGACCCCACCGCGGCCGGCAGCCCTGCAGCTCAGCCCAGCCACTCCCCAGCCCCTCTGCTCTGTCATCGACAGTAAATCAGTATTTGATTAATTTTAAGACACAGGCTTTGCACGTCAAGCATGGCTGCCGGTGCTCGTGGCACCCCGTCCCTGCTGAGGGGCGCAGGGTGGGCACCCCTGGCACAGGCTGTGGGGAGAGGGTGCCCCGTCCCCGGGTCTGCAGCCCCACACGGCCCCGCCGGTGCCCAGGAACCTGCTCCGCGGCCGATGGACCGGTGCGGTCCTGCAAAGTTTGGACACAAACCAAACCCCTCTCGTGTGCTGAGGCGTTACCAGCAAAGCCCACCCAAAGACCGGGGCTCTGACCTGGTGGGAGATGGTCCCACCTGGAGAGGCTGCCCCGGCGCCGAGCAGCCCCCCCCCACCCATCCATCTCCCACTGTGCACGTGACCGATCGAAAAGTGTTTTTGCAGCGTTTCCTGGCAGGGAAAGTGCAAGTCAACAGCACATTTTGGGCACGGCAGTTAATTGAACTCCTTTTTATGGCACGTATATAAATACACAGAACCATCATTAACCGATCCCTTCCAGAAACTGAAAATGAAAGAATTAATCTTATTTCACTCATGTGTAACCCCTCATGAAATTAAAATGATATTTTATGGGTGTGTACAAAAGCAGAGACTTGCTGCAGCTACTTTAATGAAAATGCCCTTGGAATAAGTAGAATTGGGTAACGAGAAGCCATTAAAAGGGGCTTTATCCCATTTGCAATTAAACAGTTTTATCACTGATGAGAGTCCCCATGGGCGAGCGGGGAGAGGTGTGGGTGACCCTGGAGCTGGTCCCCGGCACTCTGCTGCTCTCTGACCCCCGGCCATCACCTCTCATTAGCGTTTTAACAACCCAGCCGGAGCCCTGGGAGGGCTCACGCCACCCCCTAAAAGCCGTTTCTTACACCGTCCCCATGGGGCCGAGGTGCGAGGTCCCACGGGACCCCCGGCACGAGGCCAGCGGGGCTGGGCTCCAGACCCAGCCCTGCCAGAAGGATGAGCGCGGTGAGAGGTGGTGGTTGATGCTCGCACGGCAAAACTTGATGTTAGCACAGAGGGAGCTCGGGAAGCTCCCCGTAACGCCCAGCTCCGTATGGATCTCACCCCTTTATGGGAGCACGCATCCTGCACCCCCCAGCCAGGCGCCCAGCCCCAGGCTGACGCAGAGCAGCGCAGGCTGAAGGAGGGCACATAGAAAGTAACATTTAATTAAATATAAGCCACCGCTACATTACTGCAGAGAGCAAGAGCAGCAAAGAGTTTGGCCAAGCCGAGAGTGGTATTATTTGATTTATAATTTAAATAAAGCTCAAGATTCCTGTAATGCGCACAGAATAAAATCAAAAGGGACCAGGCTGCTGGAGTTAATTGGACGTGATATTTTCCTGAGGATGCTGCTTCTCCGCAGGCTCCTGCTCCTCGTCTGGAGGCGGGCAGATACAGGCAGGGCTGGCAGGGCTCCGGGCACCCTCCTGCTGCCTCCTGCATCCTCCTCGAGGATGCAACGCTGCCATGCCGGGCCGGTGCCCGCAGTGCACCGCGGTGCAACCCCGGGATTACCAGTGAGGGAAACCAGCCGCTGCCATGAACCAGCAACGGCGAGCACTGCGGCAAAGTCACCTACGGCATTTAACGGGATGGATTTTGTGGGATGCACTGTGCCCGCTGGGACGCGGCCGCACCGGCGCGTGGGGCATGGCGACGGGAGGACGGTAATTAGCAGGAGAGCCAAGGGGCAGAACTGGGGGACGAAGGCGCCGGGGCTGCCAGCTCCCAGCACGGGCAGGAAAATTAGTCAGCTCACCTTTTACGTGAAATTAATACAAAAATTAATCAGCGGCGCGGGCAGGATAATAGGATTTCACAGTGGTGCTTGGCCAGACGGCCAATGTGCCGAGAGCCAGACTCATTTAATATCGACAGAAACAATGCCAGAGGACAGAAATAAGACCCATAAAGATAATTACTGAGATACTCAGGAGCAAATTAAGTAATCAGAGGCACTTCTAAATTGTGCCTCGTTTTAAGAGAACGCTATCTTTGCCGATTACCTACGCAGGAGTTTAGGAGGCGGCAGGAGGCTCGGCCCGGCTCGCCGGCCCCTCTGCGCCACGCTTACCGCAGGTGCCATAAATAAAGAAGAGAAAATCGTATTCCAAACCAGATGCGTGGCCCTGGGTGTCACCTGCAATTTAATTTGCACTAGCAGGAGGCAGAGAGGAGCGAGACGTGCTGGATTTGCCCATAATGAGCGGAAACATACGGGCAGCTAAACTTTGATTAAGGTGACCTGGCTGGCGGTGGCCGGCGGTGAGCGTGGCGCAGGGGTCCAGCTGGGGAGCGCGGGGGGAAGCCTCGGAGATCCGGGCGAGCACGGTCCTGTCCCGAGGGATGGGGCACAATCAGCCAAAAACCCTGGTGCCACGGTCCCCCACGCTTGCCAGGGTCCGGCTCGGGGTCAGACCTCTGCAACCCGCCCTCCTCCCACCGGCGCAGCTCAGGGACCCCCCGGCGCCCCGGGGCTGGGACCGTCCCAGGACGTGGGTGGCTGCACCCATGAGTAGCTGTCCCCACCGATGGGTGCCTTGCCACATGGTGACACCACGCACGGGCTCCAGCTCCCCAAACCTCTTTATTTTACCATCTTCTCCAGGAGGGTCTCTGGCGGGGTGGGAAACGCTGGGGAGCACCAACCTCCCAGCAGGAGGGTGCTCCTGGGTCCTGTCCCCAGGGTGCTGCCCCTCAGCATCCCCACGGGCTGAGACGTCACCGGCTCTGAGCCACAGCTAGGTCTCCAGAAAACCCTGCCAGGTTCAGCCTGCCCGCAGGTCTTGGACCATGCGGGCAGGGCTGAGCTAATTAGCCCGTGGCAACGAGGCGCGCCGGAGCCGGATCCTCGCGCCAGCCCTGTGCCGCCGTGCGCTGCTCAGGCGTGACGGATTAGGAATAATTTTACAAGAGCAACATCCGTTTTCCTTCCAGACACTAATAAGAAGGAGACGCGAGCGGCACCGTGAGCTCCAATTCGGCGCAAGCGCGTGGGGGTCCACGCACGCACCCACCCGCTTTGCAGACTCGCCGAGACCCCTGAGAGCTGACACCCTAATGGGTGCTTGGGTGCAAACAGCTTGGGGGGCACCAATCCCACCCGCCCCCGCGATTGCTGATGCACACACAAATGCTTCCTCGCCTGCGATGCTGGGCCGCACGGGTGCCCATCGCTCTGCCTCTGGCCTGGGTGACATGCTCCCTGCAGCGATGCTGCACTGGAGCTTGGGGAGCTTCACCCAAAAAATAACCCTCCTGGCTGCCGGCGTGACCCAAGCCCTGCCGGAGCGATGCCGGGGGTCCCCAGGGTGACCGAGCATCGCCCAAACCCTGCGCCCGGCTCCCTCGGCTGCGTCGGGGTGCCCAGGTAGAGGGGAAAAAACGTCTCCGGCAAAATACAGATCATTAAACAAATGCCCGGGGGCTGTCACAGACTAACAAGCAGAGCTTTAGCAGCTGATTTGTCTTCAGCCAGCAATGTTTAAAAATCCAACTGAGACCAGCAGAAAAATATCCACTCCCCTCTTTAAAACACACATTCATCACTTGAGAATCTTAATGCGTCTTTCCCAGCCGGGGAGGTCAAACACGCCTGCCTAAAGCAGGCTCATTAAATATACATTTAATCATGGTTTGGATTGAGAGACAAAGGCTGGGAGAGACAGGTGCTTTACTGGAGTGACCTTTTGGATCCCATTTTAATGTAACTAGTTTACAGCTTATCTGAAAGGCCAGCTCCTGGGGAAGGCGAGCTGCAGCAAAACGGGGAAAGTAATTAGGGGGAGAAGGGCCCGGGAGGTTTGGGGGGATGCGGAGCAGGCGACGGCAGCATCCTCGGCTGCCGCCGTGCTTCCCAGACAGCTCTGCAACATTTTCTGAAGTTCAACTTATCAACCAGAGCAACCCAATTTAATTTGCTTATCTTGCCTCCTTCCTCGCCCCCCCCCCCCCGCTTCTGCTCTTTTTAATTATCGGTTAAATAAATGTCTTTTTCAATAAGAGAAGCAGCATCAAAGCGTGCGCACGCCCCCCCCGGGCACTTACACTTGCGCGGCTCCAGCGCCTTGTTGGGGCAGGCGAGGTGCTGGGCTGGGGGGTTCTGGGTCCTCTGCAGGCAGGCCAGCATGGTCCGGGCCTCCCGGCGGGCAGCGCCGCCGGCCCGCGCCCTGCCGAGAGAAGAGACGCGCCGGTCAGGTGAGGGGATCTGCCCGCCCTGCTGCCCGCCACCCTCCTGCCCACCCAGCCGCTCCCCAGGCAGAGGAGCCGGAGGCGGTGAGCTCCCGGCGCCGCCCGTGGGCACAGGCTGCTCAGAGCCCTTTGCTCCTTTGGAGAGAAATAACCCTGAAAGCCTTAAATAAATATGAATGTATATAAAATAAGTATGAAGGTCTCAGTGAGCGATTCGTGCTTCCTGCAAAGCTTTCCGCCCTTCCCGCCGGGAATGGGGCAGAGCTGGGGCATCCCTCCGGCACCACGCTCCTGGCAGCGCCAGGCCGCTCTGCCAGCGTGCCAGCCGGCGCCTCCTGGCAGAGAGCGACCCCACCGGCTCCGGCCAAAGCTGGGGAAAGATGGCGTTAAAATCCCGCTCGGGGTCCCGGGATCCGTCGCCAGCTCCCAGCTGGCATCAAAATCTGCTTGACAAAAGCTGGAGGGGTCAGGCCAAAGTCATCGCCGCCACCGCTCTGCTAATTGTACATCCTTCACGAGCCACCGCGGAGGGCATGAATTATAACCAGTTGCTGCTGACACCCTCCCACTGCTCCGGCTGGCGCAGGGAGCGATATTCCCACTTGGAATGGGCAGGGAGACGTCGGCAGGAGCAGCAGAAAAGCAGGCAGCGGTGCCCATCCTCTGGTGTCGCAGCTTCTGAGCCATCGCTCTCCCGGCTGAACGTTTACTGATGGCTGGGTGTCACGGCTGGGTGTCACGGCTGGGTACATCGTTTCACCTGCTCCGTCATCATGGGGGAACCGTGCCCTCCCGCAGCCATCTGGGATGTTTCCCGCACGCCCCGGCGGCGCTGGCAAGTAGTGCCAGGGCCGGCATGCAAGGGAGCTGTGCGATGGCCTCGGGCAGGCGCTGGCAGAGCCTGTGACCATCACCCGCCGGGCAGCAAAGCATGGACGGATGCTCCCTGAGCTGTGCCCAGGGCTCTCCTTGCTCCGCCGGTTTAAATGTCACCATTCGAAACACGCCTTCGCAGCCACCACGGCTGCACAGACAACGGCGCCTGCGTGCTTGCTGCTCGCTCCCGCCCCGTGCCCCCCATCACCGGGGCAGGGGAGTCCCAGGCTCTGGGCTCTTCCCCGGGCTGGACGGCCGGTGGTGGCAGTGGGACCCGCACAAGGTGTCAGTGCCGTGGCCGGGCTCTGCCCGAGGGGGCTGGGGGTCTCGCCCCGTCCCCCCCCACCACCACCACGCTGCAAACTTGGGGAAGGGAGAGATTCGTTAGAGAGAAAGGTGTGAGGAGCAGGAGGGGAGGAGGAAGTCATCTAATACCAAGCAGGTGTCTGGAGAACCCAAATTGTGCTGTTTTCTCCTAATAATGAAGTATTCATGAGTAAAAGCCTTTTTCACTACTTTCTTAAGATACTAATTTCACAACAAGCGCCTTGTTACCATGCAATTATTCCAATCGTGCATTTCTCCCAGATTCCATCTGTCCTCGCGCTCTCTAAATGAAAGACAATCATGTAACCACCTTTCATTATTCACTATTTTACTTTCAGCAAAGGTACCCTGAAAGAAATGATTTCCTCTGAAAGGGACTTTTATTCAGTTTCAAAACCAATTTTCTCCTATTACTGTCTTAAAAAAAAAAGGAGGGGGGCAGGGAGGTGTTTTTATTTCATGCATTACATATCCTTTGTTAACGCAGCTCGCAGTAAAAGCAGCCGTATCCATTTTCTGGCTTCGATTTCTGGTAATTTTAAAATATGCCATTACAATCAGGCAGAAATTATACAGTTTGAAAAGAGAATGAAGTGCTTCTTATTCAGAGGCTGAGCGCACTTGACTGCCAGGGAGCTCGCCTCTCCCCGCCGGGACTCGGGGTTCATTACGCAGCCTCGCTCCCGGTGCGCCTCGACTGCCCCGGCACGCACCGGCGCGCGCCCACCGGCTGGCTTCGGCGGTGGCTGCGTCCGCGCCGCGGAAGGCTGCCGCGCCGACCCCGTCCCCGCAGGGTGACCCTGGGTCAGGGCGCCCACGGCCACGCAGGGGACGGCTGCACCAGGCACCGGCTCCCGCCGTACCTGAGCCTCAACTACGCAGTGACCTCGGGGCCGGCGTCCCACTGGCTGTCACCATCTGGCCGATTAGCGGGCAGACGTCACCTCCTCCCCTGCAGCGAGGCCGGCTCCTCCCCGGGGTGCTGCCCTGTGTCCCTGGTGGCATGGGGTTCGTGGGCAGCTCGTGCTGCTGCTGGACGCGTGTCAGGTCCCTGCTGGTCCCTGGGGAAAATGGGGGTGGAAGCAAGGAGAAAGCACCCAGGGGAGGGGGCAGCATGGGGCGAGCGGAGAGGCCAATGAGCCCCCACGGGGCAGGATGCGGCCGCCGGCAGGGCACCAAATTTGGGTGCCAAAAGGAGGGAGGGCGAGGATGCAGCCCCGGTCCAGGGCTGAGCCCCCAGGGAAGCGGGGATGCCGGTGGCTGGTCACAGGAGCTGCGGGCACCCTCGGCCCTGGGGGCCCAGCAATGCAGGTTCCCTAAGGACACCCCCATGGTGGCACGGGTGCTCTCCCCACCGCTGCTCTCCTGGCCCTGCCATGCACCCATGCACAGCCCAGCACCCTCCCGGTGCCATCCCAACCTCGGCCACGCACAGCAGGAGCATCATCGGCATCAGCCGGGAGAGACGCAGGGGCCACATGCCAAACTAAATAAAGCGGCCGATTAATTCAGACCCCAGTTCTGCCCCCGTTTCCCAGCGTCACGCAGTGGAGACAATTTTTCTGACAGCTATGCTGCGCTTCACCCCACCTTCACAGGCACGCTTCATAACCGGGAGAGCCCCGGTGCCGCGCGTGCCGTGACACCATCCCTCCGTCCCAGCACCCTGCCGGGCACCTCCCAGCCCCCTAAAGCACGCGTAGGCGAGAGGGTGGGCGGCCTGGCACAATGGGCATCTGTGCCGCAGTGGCATTTCGTTAATGCCGCTCAGAAAAGCCCCTGAATCAGCTGATGGGAATTGGGCGCTGGGCTGTCCGAACGCTTAGCGTCAGCTTAGTTAGCCCCATCTGCATTTGAACTAATTCCAATCAGCAGGATCCGATTTAGTTCAAGCTGCTCTGGCTCTTTCGTGGCAGCAAAGACAACACTCAGCAGTTTTGCCAAACCGCCCCGAGTCTGCACGGCCTCTGCCCAGCCCGCGCCGACGGCCCCACCGCCACGCAGCCAGCAGCACAGCCGGCACCGCGGCACGTGGGGAGAGCATCCCGCTCTCGGGGATGCCAGGAGCGGGGTCCCTCAGGGACACCAGGAGCAGGGTCCCCCAGGAGCCCCAATCCCGGATCCCACGGCACCGCTCCCCAGCCCTGGCATCATCCCCTCCATCCTTCCTCAGCCCCTCTCTGCCTGCTCCTTCCCACCCCCCGCCCCAGGCCGGCTAATTTCAAAGCCCTATCTCTACATCGCACTATTTATAAGACCAAGGTCTTTGTGACTTTAATAAAAAAAAAAAAAAAAACTCTATGTCTAAAGCCCCCGTGACGGGAGGGTTTGGCACCTCCTCTGACATCAGCGGCTGATAAGTCGGGCTTATCTCCTCCGAGAGCCCCGCGAAGGTCCCTCCGGCGAGATAAGGCCAGCGCAGCTGTCGATAGAGGCTTTCGCAGGCAAGGATTTAGATAAAAGAAAATGTGACGGGAGGGGGGTGGGTGGAAAAGGGAACTTTTAAAGTCTCAGCCTGAACTGGGTCTGTGCCACTGGCTGGGCAGCACAAGGGTGGAGGGGCGGGCAGGGGCAGCCCCGGGCAGCAGGCTGGGCAGGAGCAGCCCCCTTGCTGGGGAAACCAAGGGCCAAGGTCTCGGTCACCATCCGGGCTCCGGTGCAAGGTGTGCGCATCCTTCCCTGGGTGCTAGCGGGGCTGCCTGGGGTGCAAGCCCATAAAAAGGGAGGCTTTGGGGATGGGAGAGGAAGGGGGGCAGGAACAGGGATGCTGCAAAGCTGTTTGAGTCACGCTGCCACGTCTCCCCCTGGCTATTAAAAGACAGCGCTGGGTTCGGCACAAGGACAGGAGGTGACCAGGTCACCCCGGCTAGGAGAGGCGCAAGAGGCTTCTGACAGCGCCAGACAGACAGACGGACAGACAGCATGGGAGCGAGGCCAAGGCTGGCAGCAACCCTCGCAAGCTGGCAGCACTGATAAATTAAGCAAAAGCTCTCGCCGGGCTCTGGCGTGCCGAGTACAACAAACCCGCCCGCCGTGGTGCCAGGGCTACCTGCCACGACCGGGAACACCCTTGTCCCTCCGTGCTGGGATGGAGGAGAAACCCACCGCCCTGCCGGGGAGCTCCCCCTCCCTGCTGGCTCTGGGGACATCGGTGCTACCCCCGCAGCAGCCCCGGCACGGCCGCTGCCACCATCCCCAGTCCCCACGGACACTGGTTTCCCATCAGATGGCACCCCTCCTGTGAGGCTGAGGAGGTGCCAGGGGAGGAAGGCATCCCCTCCATGCACAGAGGGGGGCGAGCAGGATTTCGGCTGGCGCTGCCGCCTGGCACCGCAGCGGTGCAGGCAGCTGCCGTGCCAGCTCGTGCCCATCTCCCATCCAGCAGCAGATTTATGGTTCCCCGGCCGAGGTGGGGACACACACACGGTGCTCGGCAAGCGACACTGCAGCTCGGTCCTGCAACGGGCGAGCGCAGGAAAGGTCACCCCGCTGTAAATCACAGGGAGCACCAGATAAAATAAAGCAGAAAGTTTGACGCCGCCATGCCGAGGGCTGCAATAAAGCACGGCACGGTGCCGCCGGCCGCGCCGCGACCTTCCCCTCGCCCGGCCGCTGCTCCATCCCACCCAGCTAATCCGCTCCCCTCCGCGCGCTCCAGCCCCAGGCCTTTCAGGGGGCCCTGTTAATAATTAAATGTTAATCTAAAAAGCAATTTTAGCTGCAGTGCTGCAGATCTGGTTAGAGATTACATTAGCATGTAAGAGTCAAGGGTAATTTTCTCTAACCCCTCTTGTGATCTTTAAAACCCACAGATCTTAAAGCAACACCAGCTCCTCTGATTAAAATTGGAAGCTGGGGTTTGCAATGGATAATGATGCTGGAAGTGATTATTTTGCTGCGCGGGATCTCGCTGGGGCAGCAGGGGAGCGGGGGGCTGCGGGGTCTGGGGGAGCGACCCTCACCGGCTGAGCGGGGGACGGTGCCCAGGGTGAGCCCAGGACCCGCTGGCACCGAGCAGAGCTGCGCCCTCAGCTTGAGGGTCCGACCCCGGTGGCTGGACCCCGCTCAGCTGCGTGCCCGGGGGGTCCCTCGCCCCCCAACTTCTCCATCATCCCCCACCCCGGGAGATGGAGCCTGCAGGGAGAACCCCACAGAGAGGGTGCATACCCCACTGGGGATGTGGGTGCACACCCCACTGGGGATGTGGGTGCACAAGCCTCTCCCGAGCGCACCCTGCGTGGGGACGGGACGGTCCCCTCCAGCGCCGGGACACCAGGAGGCACACGGGGCCAGGCAGGGCCAGGCACGGCCTTCACCTCCATCTCAGCCCCAACTTGGGCGGCGGCTGCTGCTCCAACATGGCGAGCGTCCCCACTTCCCGCTTCCCCAGATCCTGCCTTTATTTATGGAGGAAACATTTTGCTGCCCCACTGCCGGTGGGATGGTGCCTTTTTGGGGCTGCCATGACGCCGGGACAGCATGGAGCTCACCGGCTGCGGCACACGGCCAGGGAAGGAGTGGCACCGATGCAGGCAGCGAGGGCTGCGAGCCCACGCCGGCACCCGGACAGAGCATCCCCTCGCTGCCGGTATCCTAAGGCAGCAGCGAGGAAAGGTCTCTCCCATCCCACCCAGCACCGAGGTTTCTACTCCTGGGGCAGCTCCAAGGAGAAATCCCTGAAAATTCAGTAAATCAACATCAAAAAACCCCACAAAATATCCTTTTGCTCGCCAGCGGAGCCAGGGAGGCTGGGACGGGAGCATGGCCACCACAGCCCGGAGCGGAGGACACAAGCAAATTGCCTCCTGACTGGTACAAATGACCGGATGGAAGAAATAAGGTATCAGGTGTGTCTGTAATAATGGAATTAAAAAAAACAATTCGAGTGCTGTTGAGCGTTTGCAGACATCCTCGCACAGGGCTCGGGCAGCCTGGTTAAATTTATGTGTCAGCTTTAAGGAGGCCTCTCATCAAATGAGCTATTTTGGGCAGAGATTAAAGATCTATTTTAGCTGCGAGCGGGAACAGCTCTCGAATAGGTTAATAATGATTCTGGAAACCCAAGCGTCTCCAGCGCCCCGGGGCAGGGCAGCCGGAGCCCTGGGCAGCACTGGCGGGTCCCCAAGGGTCCCTGAACCGGGAGGGTGGGGGACCCCGGTGCAGCGTCCACCCCAGCTTGCTGCCATCCTGCCGGGGAGGAAGAAACCCCCGTGCCGCTGCCGGGTGAGGAGAGGCTGCGGCGCTGAGCAGGCGAGGGTAATTGGAAGTGGCAGATGCTGGCACGCCGCTGCCGAGAAGGTCATTACGTGGGACTGGGAACGGAATGCTAGGAGCGAGGGGGGGAGCGGCCCCGTTAGCAAAGGTCAAGGCCCCGCTCGGGTGCCTTCGGTGTTTTGGCAGAGCACGGCCCTGGCTGCATGCACCGGGGTCCCCGAGGGGCCGGCACGCAGCGTGTGGGCAGGACCTGCCTATACGTATGTATCCCCTCTAATTTGGTACCCTGCACGAGCGTGGCCGGTGGCAGGGAGCGGGAGGCACGCTGCCCCGGGGGAGCCTTTGCCCAGCCCCTCGAAGCGAAACCTTGCTCGTGCGACAGTCATGCCGTGCTTCCACCCTGCACACCGATGCAGGGAGAGGGGCCAGGGGGATGAGCCCACTGAGCTGGCCACTGTCCCCAGCAGCAAGAGCCGGACACTCAGGATGCTCAGGGGCTTTTGGTCCCAGCCCCAGCAGAGATGCGGGATCAAACTGGCAGAAAAGCTACATGGCGCCAGGGAGGCCTCCAGAGCAGCAATTAAAAGCACCGCAGTCCCTGACGAGCCGGGAGCCCAGCCTGGCATGGGCACCCACCCCTCGAGGCACATGCAGCACCCATGTCCCCAGCTGAGACCCAACAGACTCGACACTGCAGAGACCAAAGCTCCCCAGTGCCCAGCACGGCTCCTCCTGCCCTCCGTGGTGACTGGGGGCCTGGGGCTCTCACGGTTAGCACGGCAGCACCACGGTGCCCAGGCCGGCCAGCCGCCCGTCCGGCTGCACCGTGCATGGCGTCCAGGCGCACGCCGCTCGGTAATTACAGCCCCGAGTGCCTGAGCTGTGAAAGAATCTGACGAAGGAATCCAGGGTAGATCGCGCTGCTGAAATTACTATAATCAAAGGCTTTCACAAAGGCTTCAAATGCAACCAATTACCCTGAAAGGCGAGGCAAGAAAGAAAACAAATTAACGTGTTTGCACAGAGCCTCCACGGCAGCGCACACATTGCCCCGCGCTGCCTTCGACCCTGGCCGGCTGCTGCTCTCCATCCCTGGGTACCCGCGCCCCATCCCTGCATCCCGCTCCCCATCCCCAGGTACCTGCTCCCCACATCCCCAGGTACCTGCTCCCCATCCCTGGGTACCCGCTCCCCATCCCTGGGTACCACTCCCCATCCCCAGCACTGCTCCCCATCCCTGCATCCCGCTCCCCATCCCCGCATCGGTCAGCTCCGTCACCGCTGCCCCTGCTCGCCTCGGGGTGCAGCTGCACACAAAGGGGCTCTGTGCTCGTCCCTCGCCCGTCCCTCGCACCCGCAGCCGGCCGCTGCCCCGCCGGTAGACAAAAGCCCTGCCTGTGCCGGCGGCCGGGGCAGCGCAGGCTCGGGGACTTGCCAGGGCGGCCCGGGGAAACCTCCCTCCCTCCTCCCCCAGCGCTGGCTGGGGTCCCTGGGCAAGGGGAGGCGTGGGGTCCTCAAAGGCGCCCATTGAGAGCAGCCCCTCATCACCCCACTGACAGATGGGGAAGCTATTCATGGCAGCCTGGGGGGCCTCCCCAGCCCCCCGGGCCCCCCACCCTTGCCTGCTCACGTTACGCTTCGCCTGCGCCTCCCGTCTGGGGGAAAAGAGGGGAAAAAGGGGAAAAAAAAAAAAATCAACTTCTTTCTTTTAATATTTAACAAGAGTCCATCACCCTAAGTCTATTTTGTAATACAAAGCTCTGGAGATTTAAACCCTTCTCACCCGGAGAGATGGAAATGAATGGTGCTCTTTAATGAGCTGGTTCAGCAGAAAAGATAGATTTCTAAGATTACTGTAGGAATTCTTATAATTGATGTGTACTTTTGTAATGAGGATTATACCACCATCCAGTCAAGTAATTCCAGCTCTTCCCCCCTCCTCTTCTCCCAGGCTGGCCCTGCTTTTGGGGTTCCCTGGGGGAGAGGGACCAGCCCCTGTCCCCATGGGGAAAAAGCAACACAAAGAAGGGGGGAAAGAAGAAAAAGCCAAAGAAAATTTAAACAGGCTTTTCTTATTTAGCCGTAGATAACCTAATGCAGCCACCGAATGGGGAAAATAAGGCATCTCCCAAGATTTATGTATTTGTTTTACAAAACCCTACTTTCCCCCACCGATCCGAGGCCAGACGAGCTGCTGAATGCCGAGTAATTAAAAGGAACAGAGAACAATACCCGCGCCCGCCGAAGAACGCGGAGTTTCCCTCGGATGTTTATAGCAATTGTATGAAAATGTACAAGCCGGGATGGCAAGAGCTGACAGCCGCGCCGGAGCAGCCGTGATTGTGAGCTGGCTGCCTCCCCCGGCTGATTGGCATTAATTGTGCACGTTTGCAAAGCAGAACGGAAAGTCTGACATTAGCTGCAAGCCAACATTTCTTTCTAATAGTCTTAATGATTACGACGAGAGCTGATGATCATTGTGGGGCGTTAATAGTCCAGAGAGCGGCTCTGCGGCTTCTCCTGGCGGGGACGAGAGCAGGGCTGTCCCCGTCCCCGTCCCCATCAGCCCTGTGTGTGCAAGGGGAGATGCTCCCCAGGGTGGGCTGGGGGTGCGGCGGGATGGACCTGAGTGGTCCCATGTGGCCAGAGCCCCCCCAGGGGGGACACTGCCCGTCAACCTGTAAAACTCTCTGGCAAGGGGATGGGAAGGACAGGGGGGGACAGCAGCCCCCTGCCCTCCTGGGGGTATGAGCAGCTCGGGCCCCATCCCCTGGCTCTGCCCCATGGGAGAGGGGTGGCTGGGGGGGACACACCAGGAGGGAGAACGTCCCCCACCCCGAGACTCCTCTGGGGCAGGGGTGTCCCCAGGGATGCCCCACGCTGGCCGTGCCCAGAGGGAAGCGCTGGGCCACCCTGCTCCCATGGGTGCCCCAAATGCAGCTGGGTCCCCACCCGGTCCCACAGCCACGTCCCCACTGGGTGCCGCAGGAGGGGCCGGGCTGGCAATCCTGTGCGGGGAGCAAGGAGAGGAGAGCAGCCTGCAAATGACCCACGTAAACAGCAGAGCCCCTTATTAAAAGCTGATCAATGAAACCTGAGTTTTCTAGACTTTTTACAAGGCTGGTTTTTTGGATGTCCTTGAGTTTCGCCGCTGCACAGAGGCTTGCGGAAGGGTGGGTGGGCTGTGGAGACCAGCATGGGATGCTCCGATCGCAGAAGAGCCGGAGACAGGCGTGCACGAAAACCCTCCGCAGCCCCAACCCGCCCAGGTTTACATGGGAGGAAAAATCAATGGCCATCGATCTGCAACATAAAGCAGGAACGCGGCGCTGGCAGACGGCAGGCAGTTGGCATCTGACCGGTGCTGTGCAGGGGACATGGCTGGGGGTCACATTGCTGGGGGACCGGCGTGCCCGCCAGGGGACATGGCTCAGGGCACAGCCGTGCTGCCAGCAGCGCCGACGGCCACCCCGCGCACACCGGGCACCGAGCAGCGCTGCCAGTCCACGTGCCATAAACCCTCACAGCAGCAGACAGGACACATCCACAGCGCGTGGGTGGCCCTCGCCGGGACATGGCCGGCATCCATCCAGCCTCCCCCCGGCTACCCTGGGGCCACTGTGTAGCCCGCTGGGACAGACGGACAGACAGCCTCAGCACAGCTTCAGGCTGTTGCAGCTTTTCATTTTTTTTTTTTTTTTTTTTTTTTTCTNAATCACCTGTGTCGGCCAAAATGTCACTCGGCTTTGGGCTTTATGCGCTCACTAATAATTGTTCCCAGATGAAAAGAAATAAAGACTCGGTCCCTCTACCCCCCCAAAAAAAAAAGTCCGTAAAGAAGAGCTATAAAAATGGCTTGTTATCTACCTAGCGAGGCTCCGACTGTATGTTATTGCTAATTGGGTATAACATCCTTGTCTTGTTCTGCTCTCTGAAGCTAAATCAAGAAAGCACCACTGCTGCGAACTAATTATATCTCTGGACTGCAGACTCCAGCTTGTCTTCCCCTTTATTGAGTTAAAAAATGGTCACTAACCTTAATCTCTCATATCCCCAAGCATTAGGGCTGCTGAAAAACCACCGCTTCCACCCGCACCCCAGTCTATGCTGAGAAAGATGGAGCACGTGGCCCAGCGAAGGCTTTGTGCTGCTCCGGGACCCAGGCTGGGACACGTCCTCGAGCGAGAGCCTGGAGGTGCCCACCTCTGCCGCACCCTGTGGCACCGGCACACCGAGACCACCGCAGCCGCTGCTCGGGTCCCCGTACCATCCAGTCTTTATCATACGCAGCTCGGAGGCTTTCTGTGCTGCACACACCCAGAGACCGGGCACTGCTGCTTTTCTACCTTTCCTTCTTACATGGAAGTTTAAGCTTCTTTCATTATGTTTTTTCTTAAATCTGAACCCTGGATGGCATTCCCATGGCCCAAGCTCAGGAGGTGTGAGCAGATGTGGACAGATGTGAGCATCTGGGTCGTGCGCACACGAAGCGAGGGGAGCGGGTGCCGCTCCAGTTCATCCGCATCAGCTCCCAGTCCCAGCCCAGGACGGAGCCTGATGGTCCCATTAACGCTGGTGCTCACCTGCGGGTTCCCCACGGGAGCAGGGACGACGCGGCCACCCGGCTGCACCACTACAGGCAGCTATGGCCAAAGCGCTCCGGTTACCGGAGCAGCATGGCTATACGCTACGGTGCTGCTGCCACGGCACAGACCCCAGCAGCAGCAGGTCATCATGAAAAGAGAGGGGATAACCAGACCCCCAAAGGGCACCAAGAGGAGCGGTGGGGCTTTGGCACCGCAGCTGGTCGTGCAGGATGGCCCCATCCCTCCCCATCCTGCCGCCTCCCTCGGCACCAGCCACGTGGGGTGAAAAATTTAAGCAGAAATACAAGGCTATGGGTCAGAAATCAAAGAGCAATGCCACCGAGCCCGGCTCTGTCCCCCTGCCCGAGGGACCCGCACAGACAGCTTTTACGTTCCAAAGGGAAAGTCAAGCTTCGGTTCTCCCCACAAGCCAAGAGCGTCCCTTAAAAAATTTATACTTCCCTGACTATTAATTAACCTGAACCACTTAAAACCACCTTCAATTTGTCAGGTTTAACTGCCAGCTCTTCTCGGTAAATCAAGCGTAGCACGCAGAGGGAGGCTGCGTGTGCAAGGCAGCGGCGAAGGGAACAGGCGGCGAGCGGGGCACCCTGCGCCGTGCTGGCCATCCTGTCCCCCGAGAGCACTGGCGGCAATATTCATACCCTGCAGCTAGCCAGGATGCGATATTAAACACGACGGCCAGGTGGGCAGGCAGGAGCAGGCAGGGCAGGCAGGCCAGCGGGGCTGTGGAGCACCCCACACCACAGAGTTCCCGTCTCCCCTACGCCGCCCTTGTCGTGCAACCAAGGCTGAGTTCAAAAGCAATATGAATATTTATCTCTGACAGCAAAACCTCCCCGCTGCAGGTTATTAAGGCTTTATTAGCGTGTGGTTACCAGCGACACTAAGCCAGCCCTCGCTCTAGCCTGGGGCACGGCAGAGATGACCTACAAGAGGCAGATGGCGAAAGCCTTGGAGAGCCCCGGACCCCGGGACATGCTTGCCTTTGCCAGGGCGAGGAGGGGGCTATGCACCCCGGTCCCACACAGGGGGGCAGGGAAAGGGTTGGGAGCCCGGTGCCCCGCTGGTACCCCACCGAAACCCCCCTCCTTGCCCAGGGCCAACCCCCCTGAAACACCTCCCCACGTTGGGGCTGTCCCCCGGCCCCCGCACCGCACGGCTCACCATTTTGGGTTAAAACGCTGATGTATTCTCTCTTTAGCAAAAGGAGTCCCAGGGGCTATAAAAATTCCCAGCAGGCTCCTGTCAGTCTCAGGTCATTAACTTTCTTTCATTGGGAGTTTGTTTACAGTCAGCCATAAATAGCGGCGCCCGCCGCTCGCCAGCCGGGACGGGGTGGGACGGGACGGGGCTGCCCGCGCCGGAGGGTGCAGCACCCCGGGGTGCGGGGTCCGGTGCTCACCCCTGCCATATCAACTTTTCCCGAGCCCTGCGCTTCCCACCGGCCCGGCACCCCATCTGGCACAGCACGGCACTGCCCGTGGTGCCATTTGCCATGAAACCAGCTCAGCCCTGAAAATCTATGGGGTCACCTTGTGCGCAGCTGGAGGGAGCCGGGGGGCACATTTGGGTGCGTTTGCAGTTCAGGTGTGGCCTTTCCCAGAGAAGGAGGAGGGAGGCAGCTGGCCCGAGCTGCCTGCATGGGTAACCTGCCCCCGGGACCTGCCCTGCACCCTCACCCAGCCCAGCACCCGCTGCAGAGGGAGCCCGGCCCCTGCGCCCATCGCGAGCACCGACCTCACATTGGGACCTCTGCCTGTTTGAGAGATGTCCCAGTCCTAGTGCACGAAGTCCCAGGAGGGACCCCAACACCCCCCACCTCACCGCAACCTCCACTTCAGACCTCCGCCCTTCCCCAGCAGGCCCTAAGGCACTGCGAGGATTCACCAGCGCAGAGGCAGAAAGCAGGAAAGCCGAGAGCACCGCCGGCATGGCCGGCACGGCACCACGCTCCTGCTGGTATCACACTCCTGCTGGTCTACTTTGCACGCCGGGGCCCCTCCGCACCTGAGCGCACCCGGGACGGTCTTGGAGCACCCACATCCCACCACCCGCCGGAGAGATGCACCCACGGCACTGCCAACTCCTCCAACACCAGGAGCACACCCTGAGCCCCATTAAGACCTCAGCAGGCTCCGGTGTGCCTCCCGGTTCAGAGCCCACCGGCTGCAGGTGCCCGGGGCTGGCAGCGGCACTGCAGGTGATCAGGAGCTTTATTTGCCATAAGCAAATACCGTGGCTCTGCTGTGGCCGTGTGAACCCACCAGCTGCAGATCTAATAAAGATGCAGGATCACACGGCTCTTGAGAACCACAACTTGGCGGGGCTCAGCCGGAGCACCGGGCACCGGTTAAATATTTACCCCCTGGCCCAGCAAATCACGCGGCACTCTCTGCACAGGGGGCCGAGCGGGGAACCGCAGAGCCTGGGCTCCCCCCCGCCGGCACAGCCAGCTCCCACGCCACCCAGCCGTGGGGCTTGTGCCAGCACGGCCGCAGCACAGCGGGGATGCTCAGCACCATCAGCTCCACGCTGGCACGGATGCCCGGAGATGGGGCTCAGTGGCATGGCCCCCCCATGCCTCATCCCGGGGCTGCGGAGTGGAGCTCCTGGGGGGTAAATGGCCACGAGCAGTGCAGCCGGGTCTGGCTTGCAGCCGCCAGGAGCCCACCTCCTGGTTTATTCCACGGGACGGCTATAGGAATGGCTGACGTGCATGCCAAGCACACGGTCCAGCAGCATGCCGGGCTGTGCCGTGGGCTAAGAAATTAAACCCCAAACTCACGCACGGTGACTTCTGCTCTTCTACCCATCCCCGGGAGAGCAGGGACTCGCCAAAAATCACAGCCTCATCACTCACGGTCCCCCACGGCTATGGAAATATCTATATTTTAAACCATATACTCGCACAACCTGTAATCAGAGCAACACAAATAGCCCCTGCTTCCCATGTAAATTAAAAACACCCATTAGGCAGATTTCAAAAGATGTCAGTAGGCTTATAATTATACACGACATCCTTCCGAGATAAAAGCGATTACCGGGGATGCAAATCACTTAGCAACCAATCAGTGCCCCCAGAGTGCAAAGCACTGACCAGCCATCCATTTTCGCCTCGTCCTTTTATTCCCTGCATCGAGCAAATACAAACACAGATAAAGAGAGGCACAATAGCTCTTGACACGCAAATAGGTTAACATAATAAAGCCAGCTTTAGCCGGCTCACTCGAGGGAGAAAAGCAATTCTCAGGCAAGCAGGAGGTAATAAAACAGGGCTTTTGTGTTCCTGGCTCCCATTCTCACCCCTGCGCCAGCTTTGCTGCATTAGCTGATAGGCATCGCGGTTTGATTGAATTACCTTTCATGAATATTAGCTTTTTGAGGAATGCGCAGGCAGAAGAGAAAGAAGAAATGTCTTATTTTTGCATGCATGCGCCCGCTGCAGACGGACATGCGGCGGCACAGATGCCGGCGTGGCTGGGAGCGGGGTCCCGGCAGGTGCAGCCCCCGGCCCACCCTGCCAGCTGCAGCATCCCTGCGGGCAGCACCAGCCAGCCTTGGGGGGGGTCACCGCGCACCGACTCCCCCCATCCGAGGATCAGACACCACCAGCAAAGGACCTCATCCTGCCAGGAAAGGATATCCCACTCTGTCCCCAAAAGGAGCCATGGGGCCATGAGGCTCCCGCCACCAACCCCATCGCCCCGGCACCCGCCACGCTCGGGGTGGGACCCGCGTCCCTGCCCTCGGTACCCCGATAACAGGAGGATGGCGGGGTGGTTTGGCTCTCACCAAATATTTACGGGGCCGTAGCTCCCTGTGCCGCAGGTGGGCCAGGGTCAGGCCAGAGAGGGGAGCGGGGCTGCCCGGCTTCACCGCAGGTTTTCCCACACAAGTTCAGGCCACGCAGTAAACCCGCTTCAGGCAAAAATGAACTCTGCCCGCCGCCTGGCAGGGATGCAAACACCCGGCACTAATCCCGCACGCACGGCAGGGAGCGCGGGGGCAGCTCGGGGACGGCAGCGGGTGCAGAGCATCGCGCTCGGCATGGACCACCGCCGCGGGGTCGTGGGACCAGGGAAGCTCTCGGTCCTGGGAGCCGGAGCCCTTCCCCGGGCAGGGCAGCAGGCTGCAATTAAAAAACAGCACTGGGAGAGAACAGGCTCCTCCGCAGCCTGCTCAGGGATGGATGCGTGTTTCAGGCTCAAATAAAACAGATAACCAGAGGGGCTTAAAAAATGAGGTGATGTGGCTTCCCTGGAGGGGTTCTGTCCCCCAGGGCACGGCATGGCAGCAGCCACCCCATCTCCTCCCTCCGCGTGCTTCTCTGCTCCAGCCTGGGGATAAATATTCACACCGAGATATTTCAATTTTTAATGATACAGTCAGCTGAAACGGGGCCCATCTCGCAGCCGGTGCCGCTCCGGCACAGAGAACGCACCCCACCGATACCAACCCACTCAGCCGGCAGGAAAACCATTCCTAAAGCTGGGAAAACAAGCCAGGCTCCCACAGCTGGGGAACGGCTTTCTCTTCCCCTGCTCTACATACAAGGTCAGAGGAAGACACCGCGGCGAACAGCTTCCCTCTCCTCCTGCTACGGCTTCGAGGCAGCCTGACCCAACGGCACACGGCTTGCACCACGGCTCACCCCAGCATGGCCATCGGCACCTGAAGATCCGCTCCTGAAAGTTTTAAGGATCCTTAATAAGAAAAGTCCCTCCCAAGGGCCTGGGATGCCGGGTGCTCTCTGCCAGGGATGTTTCCCACCTCACCCCCCAGCACCGGAGCCCACGTGCGAAGGCTTTGCCAGCCGGGGTCCTGCTGGAGCAGCGCAGGTGTGCGCAGGCACCTGGACCAGCGAGCAGTGGCATGTGCCCGGCACGCTGGAGAGTAAAACCCCACAGCAGGGGCACAGGAAGGTATAAAACTGCCAAATCCCACGAAATTATCCCGAGCAAGACACAGGACGCTCCTTATTGAGAGAGGGGCTCGTGGCTCTGCCCCCACACCTGCAGAGCCCCACGGCCACGCGCCCTTAGCGCTCTGCCCTCCACGAAAGCATGTCACCCACCCAGGCAAACCGCCTGCAGCCTCTGAACAAGAGCATCCCTAGCAGGAGGGCACACATACATATATAGAGAGAGATACACACAAAACTCCCTACAGAGATATCTGTGCCCCGACAGCCAGAGCCAGGCAAACCACCGCTGCCCGATGCCAAGCAAATTCATCCCTCGGAAAACACCAAGCACGGCTTAAAAACTTTGCCACTGCCTCTCCTCAGAAATAAACCCGCAGGGCCGGAGCCGTGCCACGGCTTCACCCGGTGCAGCAGTGCCCTGCAGCGAGCTGTGCCGAGCTGCCGCCGGCTCTCTGCGTCCAGGCCCTGCCTCTCCAGCCATTAAATTCCCACGATCTCACGGCTCTCCCCAGAGCCGGATTTGGATGCTGGGGCTGAGCCACCACCGCTGGCACCGGCAACACCTCATTTTCTGTCGGGGGCCGAGCCGGAGAGGCGGCACAGCCCGCTCGTCCCCGGCCGGAGCTGGTCGCAGCCTCGGCAGATGCCCAGCCGTGCTGCCCGGTGGCTCCCGGGGACCACGACGCCTCGTCCCCGGCGAATCGTATTCCCAGCGCCGAGGGTCCAGAAGATGCCACAGGGATGCTCCCTCCGCAGCGGAGCTTGTTTCGGGAGATGCATTTCGCCCGCAGACAGCTCTCCTCCGGCAGAGCCACCCGACACGGCGGGAGGCGGCCGGGGAGATGGGCTTTTCAATAAAACATCGCAGGGTGGCTCCTTCTCCTCTCCTCTCCTTTGTGACCGGCGGTATCCACACCAGCGCGGGGTCGATTGCGGATGTCCTGGCTTTGCCACCGCCCGCTCCGCTGTCCCTGCGGCGCCCGGCGCTTCCCCGCCGCCTCCCTGACCCGACCGGCGCCGGGCGGAGGAGAAAAACCCCTTTTTCCAGGCGAAAAGGGGCAGCTGGGGTCGGCGGAAAAAGCAGCAGCCCACGGACGGCTCACGCTGGAAGAAGTGTCTCAGCTTTCCTCGTGGAGGCACCCGTGGATATTTTATTTCCACTTACGAGTCAGGCGACCCAAAAAGCCATAAAAAAAAATAAAAAATAAGACCCCAAAAAAAAAAAAAGTTGTTCCATTCCTCTCCGGTA
>VYZW01055062.1:31597-113958 GCA_013401315.1 Balaeniceps rex
AGGCGCGCGACGCGGGACTGCGTTTCCCGGCGTGCCCCGCGCGCCGCCGCCGCGCCGTGCCCCCGCTCGGCGCCGCGGGGCGTGATGGGAGTTGTAGTCCCGCCGCCGCCGGAGGAGGGTTTCCCCCGCGGGGTGGGCTCGGCGGGGCCGCGGGCCTTGTGGGGAGCCCCCCCGGGGCCCTCGAGGGCACGGGGACGTGTCCTCTGCGGCGGCCACCGCCGGGGTGCCGCAGCTCCGGCAAACAGGGAACGAAACCTCGGCTGGAGGAGCGCGGCGTTCGCCACCAGACAGCCAGCGCTCCCCGGGGAGCTGGTGACCACCATGGCGATGGCTATAGCCACCGCTGGGCCCCGGTGGTCCGTGTAGTCAGGGTCAGTGCTGCCATCCTGCTCTCATTAGCACGAGTCCTGAGCTCCTTTATTCCTTCCCCAAATCCGCCATACCTTTGCCATAGGCTGGGAGAGTGTGAGCGTCCGTGGATAGAGAGGACTTTGAGAAGCTGCCCGTTCACTCTTGGCCATAATGACGCTGAGGAGCCCTACGCATGTGCACATGCAGCTCCCTGCCGCTGAGCACCCCTGAAGTAATGTGCCCCCGGGGCTCGCCGCCTTCCCGCCTCCCTCCTCCCCAGCTCCTGCCTTGCAGCACAAGGCTTTGAGGAGTTTTGGGGTGGTTTGGCTTTTCTTGGGGCCTTTCCAGCTCCTCCATCCGGGGCAGCCCCCAGCAGCTCCCCAGGTGTCCGGAGCTTTAGGTGCGCGGGAGGAGAGCTGAACCCCAGGAGCTGTTTCGGGAGACTGGGTATCTCCAAACGTGGGGAGATGCTCCAGTCACCACTTCTGATCCAGCAAACGCTGAAGGTTGAGAAATTAAAATAATAGCTAGATATGCTTTCAGGAGAGCGATTCCTCTGTGTAATTATAATACGTATTATCCTCCCTGTGAAAATACATTATATTGAATAAATTCCTTCTTTGAGCAGGGCTATTCATACTATTCATTTGTTTCAGTTCAAACATTTTTAGCTCATGTATCTGGCAGGTTCTCGTGCAGCTTTGTACGTTCTCTGCAGCTTATTTATCTGCTTTCTGTGTTGCAATATAGGCCAGCGATAAGAATAAAACCATTATAGATTTAGGAACAGCACTTAGATTTTTCAAAGATAATTTAATCAAAGCTATTAGTAAGCCAGGAAGAAAGATTGCTTTTTATTCGGCACAAAAAAAAAAAAAAAAAAGGAGCTCTCATTCTTCTCAGAAAATGTTTTAACCACCTGAAGTCACTCACAAGGACTTGAAAGGGTGACAGCGTTTTTGCTGGGGAAGAGATCCATCTTGAAATAGTGAACTTCAAAAGGTGGGTGTTTCGGCACTGCCTTCAAGAAGATACTATTAAGCAGTTCTGACCTCCCCATTTACATCCTTTTTTTTTTTTTTTAAGACTTTACAGAGGAGAAGCACTTTTGTGATTCAGGGAACCCGTGAATACTTTGCCGGAACATAAATTTCACCCAGCAATGTTGGGAACACAAGGAGAGCCTTAATCTGCTAATGAATGAGCTCTGCAAAGTGAGACCCGCTCCGCTTCCACATCCAGAGGGATTGAATTGCAAAAAGGAAGCGGGCAGCCCTCGCTGCTGGAGGAGAGAGATTTTTAAAAGTCCTTCTGCTTTAGCACAAATAAATAATGCATTGGCCGGATCCGGGGTGGCAGCGGGGAAGTCCTTCCTCTGCGGCACCGGGGAGCCCACCCAAAGTTTTCCATGCCGGCTGCTCGTCGCTGCGCTCGCAAAGCGGAGATATTCGGGATTGTAACCGCTGATCTTTAAGACGACGGTGTTCCTTTAATTTAATATCATTATTTTTGACCGGCGCTAGCAATCTGGAGCGCTGAGCGTTTTCATCTCTCATCCTGACAAATGCACGCTGTAATTCTTTGACCAAAATGTCAGTCTGCTCTGGAAATGACTGGCCCTCAGAATGAGAAAGATTTCCAGGGGATTAAAACCGGGCCATTACTCTCCGCTTTAAATGCATTCAAGGCTCTGAAAGCCGTAGCTGCTTTGGTTCCTTTTGTACGAAAAGTTATTGACTTATCAAGGTTAAAATACATTCAGTATGGCCCAATAAAACAGGGATATCTCCGCATTCGTGCTGTCATTTGCAGGTCCGTTTTCATGGCAACAGGGCTCTTTTCTGCACATTAAACGGTTCAGTTGTGCAAAGTTCAGACATTACATAAACAGAGAGGTAACAACAAAAAAAAATCAATGAGCTCATAGGCATGGAAAAAGGAGATAGCATTGATCGGGGCCGGCATCGATATTTGGGATCGCTGCCTCCTGCCCCGCTTGTAGCCCTCCCGTATTGGCAACGGGGACACAAAGAGATGCTGAAGGACACGATGCGGGGACGGTGCCTTCTCCCCCCTGATCAGGTCCTGCCCGTAATTAATATCACCAGGGCACAGCCCGGCACGGCAAGGGGTGGAGGGGATGCCCACGCGCCGGGCTGAGGGTTTATTTGTGCTAACGAAGGTGTCTGTGTGCAGGTGGGCGCTTTCCACGGATGGTTTTGAGCTAACAACCCTGGTCCCCACTCCACAGCAAATCCCGGGAGGTTTATCCCCAGCTCCCAGCCGTTTGCAAATGCGGCGCCCCAAGGGACGCCACCGGGATGGGAATATGGAGCGGCGGCTCCCTGCAGGCAAGGACAGAGCACGTGGGGGAGAGGAACACGGCAGGCGGAGGGCATCGAGCGCCTTCGTGGTGCTCCCAGCACCATGCCGGGTTGGCTCCAGCAGCACCGGGCTGTGGGCACGGAGGAGTGAGGCGCCCGGCAGCCGCGTCGGGGTGCGGGGTGTTTGGGTGAGTGACTTTGATGCTGATGGGAGATGTCATGCTTTTTGCTTCCCAGTCAAGGGGGTGAGAGAGATTCTGGCGTTAAAACGCTCGTTAGAGGAGAGACACCAACATCTGTTGGGAAAGCAAATGGAGAGCGGGAGCAGAGTGAGATGGCCACGGGCAGCCAGGCGTGAAGGGGGAGGAGGAGGAAGAGGAGGAGGAAGGCAGGCAGGAGCGGGGGTCTCTCCGAGCTGCTGCTGTGGCATGGAGGATCTGCTGCCCCTTGCCCTGTGCCAGTGTGTGGGATCACTCCTGGATCCCAAATCTCACCTGTGTGAGAGCAGAGTTTGCCCACTGGGAAGCCCGAGGCGAGAAACTGGTCCCTTACGGCCCCTTCCCAGGGTCCCCAGGGCCAGAAATGTCCCAAGGACCGGGGCTGGCTGGGGAAAGCTGGAGGGCAGAGCTGGAGGGCAAGCAACTGGTCCAGGCATGGAAAGCTCCCGTTTGGGCAAGGAGCCGTGTCCCAAAAGCATCCTCCTCGCTGTCCCCCTGGGTGCTGCTGCCGTGGGAGGTGGCAGAGGTGCAGGGCTGGGCAGTATTCGGGGCAGTTGCCTCGGGTGCTGCAGGGGTCAGGAAGGCAGAGGCTCCTGTGCTCTGTGGTTGCTTCCTCCCCCCTCCCCAGTTTATTTATAGATTCAGCAAGTTATTCAGCTGAAACAAATCTCCGTTTCAGTCAGGTCCTGGGGCCAGCGGCAGCCTGCATTATCTCACAGGCAGCCATACATTAGGCAGCACAATTTCTATGGGGGCATCAGCAGCCCAGCACAAACAACCCGGCGTCTGCAGGCTGCAGGAGGAAGGGGTGTGCCTGGGCAGGGTGAGGGTCCCCAGGGTGCAGGCTGTGACACGAGGGCCACCCTAAGAGTGAGCCGGGACAGGCTTGTTCACAGTGGGGGGGATAATCGTGCAGGGCTCAGGTTTGGGCTGGCCGGGGCACAAGGGGCCGGGGCGCACCCTGCCCCCCCAGCACAGCCCCCAGCCCCCTTGACAGCGATGCCGGGAGCAAGTGCTCGCCTTCAGCCGGAGTCTATTTTTATTCCCTGCTTAAAAATATCCCAGTCCGGGTCACTGGCACATGATGGATCATTGCTCCTGCGACTTCCCCTAGGGTCTTCCCAGCTCCGAGATGAGGAGCAGAGTTGGGCTTCCCGCAAGAGCCCCCCGCCCCCTTCCCACACTGTAAAAGCACCGAGGGGACATCACAGCACCCACGCTGTGGGGGTGCAAGAAACATCCGCATGCTCCTGGGGCCGGGACATGACGGAGCAGCAGCCCCAGCCATGACCTGGCACGGCCCCGCACCAGATCTGCATCCCAGCAGCGGCCGGGGAGCATCCCAGGGTCACTGCGTCCTCGCTCTCTGCTGTCCCTGCACTCGGTCCCCTGCCAGCGACAGGGCAGATCCCATGCTTTTTTCTTTCCTCCCCGTTTGTATTTTGTCAAAAATTCAACCTTGCTCAAAAGCTTGGGCGAAAGCCCTTGTGAGCGGGGACGGGAGCGCAAGGAAGAGCAGATTCCAGCCTGCGGTGCATTTTCTAGCCCTATTAGTCACGAGCCTCTGATGCCATGAAAGATACGGGGCTGACTGACAGGTGATTTGGTTTTATCTCACCTGGGAACATTTAATATCCGGCACAGGGCCGTTTTTCAGCCTCTTTGTGCGGGAACGCTCAGCAGCATTGCTGGGCTGGGAGGGCGCGCAGCTGAGGGGGGGGGCTGGGGCTCCCCGTGGCTCCGGCTGCGGAGGGGACCTGTGGTGGGCAGCACCCTGCCATTGCAGAGCAGCGAAGGCACCGCTCACAGAGAGGGGTCAGCAGTCATGGCCACCTCCAGCTGGGTACTGTCCCCCTCTCTAGTGGGCATCACCTCCTCCCTGATGGTCCCCAGGGCACCCTTCAGCCCGCAGAGCCCCACGGAGCCTGGGGTGCCTCCTCCTTTGGCAGGGGGTCAGAGCTCCATCGCAGGGGATTCACTGGCTCCTTGGCCGAAACCTTTTGGCTTTGTGAGCGACCGGTTCCTGGAAAAGGGAGATGATCAGGGTCAGGCGTGGTGCTGCTTCTGGGTTTGCTCCTGCCCCATCCCTTGCGCGTGGTGTTACGTACCTCCCTCCTGCATGGATTTTTTATTTCCTTTCCGTTGCTCTGAAACTAGTTTCCTTCTTCCCCAAATGACTCGATTACGCTGCTTAATTGCATTCACAGAGTGATGCTGGCATGTGCTGTCAGTGTGGATTACAGGGTGGTCTCTGCCAAGGGGGGCACTCCGGGGGGAGCACGTGTCTGTGGGCAGCTGGGCTGGAAGCCGGGCTCTGGGAGCGAAATCGGAGCAAGCTGGGGATTCCCGAGAGATCTTCACCTTTAACTTATTTGCTTCTTTCCCCTCCAAATCTGCTGACATTTGGAAAGGGGAATCATTGCAATTTGCTTGTTTCAGCAAGTTCCCCCTGTCCCCTGTGCCGCTCCCGGCTCGGCACGGCTCTGCTGGACTGTCAGCGGCCCCGGCACGGTGGAGGGCATCGACTGCGGGGAAGAGGAATGTGAAAGATCCCCGAGCCCACCGCGGCAGGACGGCCTGGTGCCCATGGCACAGAGCGATGCCCAGTGGCCCCAAGCGATGCCGCGTGGTGGGACCGGAGCCCCTGTGCACCCCATCAGCAGCAGTGCCGGGCTGCCGGGAGAGCCGGCACAGCCCCTCAGCCTTTCAGCCAGGGAAGCACCTGATTCAATCCTCCTGACAGTCAAGAATTTAAAATGATTTATTAAAAATGTATAAAGCCCGGTTGTCGGTGTCGCTCTGATAAGAGCATCGTCTCCGGCGCCACTCCCGTGGCAGGCGCGCTCAGCTCGGGTTTATGTTCCCCTCACTCAAACAGCTTCCACCGTGGCACCCGCACGGGGAGGAAGGATCCCCCCACTCTGCATATTAATTTTCGGCAGACTGCCGCAGGCAAACACATTCAGGCTTCAGGAGGCATTACAGCTGAGCCGTGACCTCCGGGAAGGCAGCATCGTGCCGCAGCCGGGCGAGCACCGTGCAGGCAAAGTGATGGGCAGGAGCCCCCTGCCCACACCTCTGCCTCTGCCCCTGGTCCAGCCTGGCTGTGGTACCGCAGCCACTGCGCGCCGGGCTCTGCTCCTCCTGCCCCATCTGCCCCCCGGCGCCTTCTCCCCCCAGGCACGGTGGGTCCCTTCCCGAGGAGCGGGACCCCATGACCCGCAGCGCCCGGGGAAGATTGATGGAGACGTATCGAGTGTACGAGTGGCTCCATCCCTGCATGATATATTCCAGCCTGTGGCCGTAAATCCGGTTACAGCGGTTCAGCCGTAGAGCCGAGGACAGAGGGAGGCAGGGACACCGGCTGCTCCGGCACGGCAGAGGTCAGCGGGGGCAGGCGTGGGAGCAGCATGGGGCCGGATTGATCCGTGGCCCTGCCATCTCCCTGGATTTTCCCAATGATGTCTGTTAGGGGGCTCCAGCTCCCGGGAGGATTTATTATGGCAAAGTTGGAAACAAAGTGAAAGGAGTGAGAAACCTCCTGCATCGGCTGGGAGCCCTTAGGGGAGGGATGGGGGGGCTGTGGCCATGCTGGGGGGGGGTCCCCAGCCCCACAGCCTCCTCCCCAGCCCCCTGGCCCCCGCCCGCAGGGGCTTGCTCGCCCAAAGATGCTCCAGTTTGGACCATCAGAGTTTTATCCCCGCTTTGGCCCTGCCTTGCTGGGTGCCAGGGACAACGTGACACGGATGCCAAGGGCACCGCTGCACCATGGCACCGAAACGCTTGTCCTGTCCCCGTGGGACGCTGCCTGGTCCCATGGCCCCAGCTGGGGTCTCGGCAGGATGAGGCAGGCTCGAGGCTGTGAGAGCCCTGGGGAGGAACGGTGATAATGATTGAAATCAATAATTTTGCAGGAGAGAAATAAAAAGTCTCATCACTGCCATCGGCCGGACCATTGCAAGGGGGAAAAGAAATCAGACATCTCAGCTGGTGGTGCCGCGGCTCTGCTGTCCATCCATGCCATCCTGGCCTCGGGCTCTGCTGCCTTTGCTGTCCCTGCTACCTGGCACCAAAACTTGTCGGCATCCTCAGCAGGGTGTTCCCAAGCCTATTGCCTCCAAGGCAGATAATTGATTTAAACTAGTATTTTTCTCCTGTTTTTTCAAAAGTCGTTTTCTCCGCAGCATCTTGTTTTTCTCTGACAGCCCAGCCAGCAGCATCGGGCATCCCCAGCCCCACTCGGGCTGCGATCGCTGCCGTGGGACCATCCTCACCGCGCGAGCCACAGCAGGGCTGGGGAGGAGGAAGCCGAGCCTCGGTGACCGAGCCAGTGCATCCGTCACCGCCGGCGCCGCTCTGCCTTTGTGTGCTGCCGAGACCGTGCAAATCAGGCTCTGTGTGCCCCTGAGCCGGGCTCCACGTGGAGCCAGTCCTGAAATCCCTCCTGGAAAAGTCATCGCCCTCATGGGCAAGAGCCTTGTTGCTCCAGGATAACTTGCTGCGAGCTTGCCGGAGCTGAGAGCCTGGCAGGGCTCCCAGCCAGGGGCTGCCGAGCCTGGTGGATCGGCAGAACCACCCCACCTCTGGCAGCACCCCACTCCCAGCACACTGCTCCCGGGACCCTGCTCCCAGCATCCCACTCCCGGCATCCCACTCCTGGCATCCCGCTCACCACACCCCGGCCACACCGCTCCCCACCCCCCAACTTTAGGAGGCAAATTATCACTCAGAAAGTGGCACGATGCCCAGGTGTATGGTTCCAATTAGGCCTTGCTTAAAAACAATTTAAACACCATTATAAGTTTCCGTTTCGGAGCAGGTTTCCAGCAGCTGCCACTGCCTGGGGACGGCTGCCTTCCCTGCCAGGGAGCGGGCAGGGCGGCTCGGGGCTGGGTGCCGGTGGCGCTGCCGGAGCCTGTGCCTGCCCTTGCTTGGGGGAAACTGCTCCTGACCCCACACCATCACCCTGGGGTGGCTTCCCACCCCTGAGCCTCCATGGCAGCACTGGCCCCTGTTTGCCGCACCGGCACCACCGGAGCATCCCAAACTTGCCGTCTTGGAAATGGCAGACTGCTGCTGGGAAGGCAGAAAGCGCTCTGAACAGGGGAGCGGGGATGTTTTGGCCCAGTCCCCGTGTCCTGGTGGATACGATGGTGCCGAGCATCGGGGTGGTGCCGTGCTTTGGGCTGTCCCCGTCCCCATCCCAGGGACAGCAGGTCTCATGGGGTGAAGGGAGCCGGAGCCAGTCACTGGGGCACAGAGAGGGTGCTGGGGGCACATGGGGACACCCACAGTGGGCCGATGGCTGGGACGGGGTGCGGGAGGGCTTGGCTCCCATTGCATCCCATGGCAGTGGGAATAGGGAGGAGACGGCAATGCTGGATGGTGCTGGGCATCGCCGGGAGCTGGGGGGCCGGGGGGGCTGGGGGTCATGCGGCATTGCGCATCGCTGAGCTCTCCAAGCACCGGCGGGTGTCCTCCCTGCCGCGGGGCTTTGATCCGCACAGCGAAAGAGCAAAGGCAGCCGCCTTTGTGCACCGGGAGGCTTTGAAGTCTCCCAAAACAGAGCAGGGGGTGCAGGGGGGGGCGGCTGGCCCTTCCCTGCTGGCCCGGCCCCCACCCAGCCCCGCTTTCTCTCCCTTTTTATTTCCTTGTTCCCAATTAGGACCCACCTCCGGCTCATGCAATAAAACCTGCAAACTCTCCCGGAGAGCCCCAGCCAGGGTGCCGGGGGCCGTGCCGGGGGCCGTCCCAGCACGCTCCCTCCCACCCCCATGGCCACACTGACCCGCTCCCCCCAGCACAGGACCCCCAATTTGGGGTCGGTGCCTTCCCCAGGGACCTCGCACCTGCTCCAGGTGACAGCAGGCAGGTCCCTGCCCAGGCGGGTGACAGTAATTAGCTCTGTCCCTAATTCTCAGCCCGTTTTATCTTTTCCTTTCCAAAGGCAGGAGAAAAGAGAAGCTCTTTTCCAACCTTCCCCCTTTCCTTTTCGGTGGCCTCGCTCAGCCCCGGGAGGGTGAGCGGAGCCCAGTGGGTACGTGTGAGCCTGTGTTTTTGTGAGAAAAATGCGCATTGATCATTTCTGGGAATCAGACTGTGTTTTTTACTCTGAAGCATCCATTATACACAGCTGCTTAATTGACGAGCGCTGCCTAGTCACCTCGGATGCCGGAGTAAAACAGCCTAAAAGCTCCAGCGCAGAGGAAGTCCGCGCTTTATAAATTGATTCAGTGGGAGAGAGAGGGAGCGAGCGAAAAAAAGCATTAATTACAGATGCTTCTGTGGGCACTGTTTTATGGCAGTGAGACCAGGATGTGGGCAATTCTCCTAAATGTGCTGATTAGACAGCACTTCATGTCTCGGAGCACATTAAATGGGCTCTGTAAAGCTATTAAAGATGCAGCGCCATAAAGAATTGACGAGAGCGAGCGGCAGCGGCGCAGCCCCGGGCTCCTGCCCAGCTCCCGCCTGCCGAGCTCGGCAGCAACAAGTCACCGGTGAGGCCGGCTGAGCCGAATGGGTGCAGGAGCTGGGGTGAGCGAGGGTGGTGGGGACCGAGGCTCCTTCCCAGGTTTCTATCCCTCCTGACCCCACCTGAGCCCCCTCCCCGGACCCTGCCAGGGTCAGGGGGCTGGGGGCTGCCTGTGCCCCCCCATGCAGTCCCATGTCTCCTGTTGGGTCCCATCCCCACTCTGAACCCCCCGGCTCCCTGCTCCAGGCAGCCCCTCTCCCCCCAAAACCACCGGGGGCTGGGGTGGTCCCCCTCTCGGCATTGCCAGGAGGGCAGGGACCCCAGCCCCACGATGGAGGGGCTCAGGCAGAGATGCGGGGAGGCAGGAGCTGGCGCTGCTCCACCATCACCTGGGTGCTGGGGAGATGGCACCGTTTCTCCCCAGGCTTCTTCTGCCTGCCTGTGGAGCTGGGAGGGCAAGGGCAGATTTGGAGAGGTTTGCTGCCAGCCCAGGCGATGTCACCCAGGGGACAGGAGAGGTGTGGGACAGCGTGCTGGATCCCAGCCACCGCCTGTCCCAACACCCTCTCTGGCTGTCCCCATCCCTGCAGGGACTGTCCCCACTCATCCTGCTCTCAGGCACTGAGATTGAGCCTGGCTGCACCATCCGGGCTCCTTTCTGGTCTCTCCTGGTGTGAGCCAGTGGCACGGCAGCATCGTGGTGGTGCTGGCTACTGGCAGCCCTTGGAGCATCCCTGGGGCATCCCTGGAGCATCCCTGGAGCATCCCTGGAGCCAGGCTCCTTCCCACCCTGCCTGGTGCTCCCATGGTCGGAGACTCGTGCTCTCCAGAGGACAGCAGCCCCTGAGCCCAAGCAGGATGAAGTCATGGGGCTTTGGGTGCTGCTCTGGCTTCACCCACAGTCTCTGGCCACCCCAGTGCAGGCAGGAGCCGCCAAGGAAGGAGCTGTCTGATCCCGTGGCTCCGGGATCTGCACCCATCAGGCCAGCATGACCCCCCTGCGTGGCGGGAGCAGCGCCAGCCGGGCGTGCGATGTTAACATAGCCCCGCCGCGCAATCGCGCCGGCAAATCAATTTGTCAGGACGCAGCTCACCAATTAGCGTTTGCCGGGATTATTACTCATTTGCGCACTGCAGGTTTCAGGGAATTAATCAGGGGCTCACCAGGGGCACAGCCAGGGCAGGAAGGGCAATGCTGGCACCCAGCACAGCCTGGCATTGCTGACGGTGCCTGGAGCTGTGCCGGAGGTGCCCGGTGCTCTCCCTGCCCCCGGGGGGAATTTGGCCCATCGGAAGGGCCCTCGGAGGACACCCCAATATAATGGCAACACCTTCCCCTGGAGCTGCACACCCCCACCCACACCACAGCGGGGACGGATCCTGGCTGCCTCGAGGTGCTGGGAGAGCGGTGGGACGTGGGACAGGATGAAGTGAGCCTAAGGCAAAGTGAAACTTCCCACGTCGTCCCGGGGAGGTGACGCTGAATGGTGTCACCCACCCCACACCCAGCTTGGGGAGTGAGCGTGGCTCCGGCGTGGACCCAACAGTACCGAGGGAGGCGGGTGCCAGTGCCGGTGCCGGGGGCTTTTGGCAGCAGATGGGCTCTCCCGGGCGGGAGCGCGAGCTGAGCCATGCACGTGTGAGCAAACAGGACGGGAATTCACAATCAAGGCTATTAAATAAAAAAGCGCTGAGCCGTGCTGCTCGCTGCCGCGGGGGGATGGGAGCAGCCCCACGGGACCCCCCCAGCCCCCCGCTCTCCAGGACGGGGGCACGGGCACCCGCCTGCCCTGGGACAGGCACCTCTCCCCTGCCTGGTCCATGGGGACGCTGGAGCCGGGCGCCCCGGGGGAGCCCCCAGCCCTGGCCCCAGCTCCTGCCCCAGCCGGGGGTCCCCGGGCTGCCCGGCCCCGGCTGCTGGTGGGAGGTACATGGTTGCTGGTGGGAGGCGCGCGGTGTGCGCGGTGCGAGCAGTGCGTCCCAGCCCGCCCGGCCCTCTGACGGATAATCGATTTCCCCGAGCCGGGGAGAGACGCACTGTCCAAACGCATCAAGCTTTAAATGCCAACTTTCCTAATGCGATTTTACAATCTCCTATAATTGAGTCGCAGCGAAACTTCCCCCTTCCCCGGCAATGGGGGGGGAT
Organism: Balaeniceps rex; assembly: GCA_013401315.1. NCBI lineage: Eukaryota > Metazoa > Chordata > Aves > Pelecaniformes > Balaenicipitidae > Balaeniceps > Balaeniceps rex. Next base: position 43,112 of record VYZW01055062.1, read on the forward strand.
GGATTCAGCCCTGCCCAGCCTGCCGCAACCTCCCCTCCCATCGCAGGGCTGTGCAGATCATGGGTGCATCCTCCTCGAAGACCATGCCGTGCTCTCCATGGTGGTCAACACCCCTCTGGGATGAGCCTTGGGGTGCCCTGGGGTGCCAGCAGCCGCCCTCTGCCAACACACAGCTGCCAGGACCGATCTGCCCCGAAACACAGCCATGCTGACGGACAGCTGGCCTGATGTGCAGTCACCCTGACATGCAGCTGCACCAATGCCCAGCTGCACTGATGCTCAGCTGCACCGATGCCCAGCCACCCTGATGCCCAGCCACCCAACTCCATCTCCCGGGGGTCCGTGCAGCCGGGCGAGCACCCCCCCTGCCTTCCCCACGGGGGCTGGCCTGGATCAGCCCCCAGAAATTATAAATGAAGCCCCGAGCAGAGCAATGTCACATCGGGGCAGGATATTTTGGGGGGCTCGCACCCCACCACAGAGCTCCACAACCTCAGGGCAGGATATTTTGGGGAGCTTGTACCCCACCACGGGGCTCCACGACCTCTCCCTGGGGCTGGCAGGATGGTGCAGAGCGCATCACCAGCTGACAGCACTGAGATCCTGACACCTTTTTGGTGGGACCAACAGCCCCAGCAGCCCCCCGACCCTGTGCAAGCCCCGGGCGCGGACTGCAGGCTGCCAGAGGGTCCGGCATGGCCATGGGGCCGGGGCCGGGGCTGGGGCTGGGGCTGCTGGGAGCCCCAGAGCGGCACAAGGTTAGCGCTGGCAATTAAGGACTGGGATTTGCATGCAGCAAATGACTCCAGCTAATTACAGGTTTAAAAGGAAAATGATCGGAGAGAGGATTGTTTGCAAAATTGGGGCACGGCGGAGGAGCAGGCGCTTTGCTCTGCCTCTGCTCTGGAGGTCGCCAGCCTTAAGCCAGCTGGCCGAGCCATTCCCACTGCACATCTGGGGACAGCACATCTGGAGATGGCACATCTGAGCGGCTGCAGCAGGATCTGGCAGTGACCTGGGGCTGCCAATGGCCCAATGGCCCCAGGGGCTGGACCACCAGGTCAGGGAGCCCCGAGGGGCACAGGGTGACCCCCAGCCCTAGGGGTGCTCCTTGGAGGGCACTGGGTGCCCCCCAGACCCGGGCCAGGTGCCCCAGGCCCCCAGCGCGTGGGCAGAGCGGGGCAGCCCGGCTGCTGGGTGATCTCCAACTAACCCACCACCCACCCCCCCCCGAAAAAATAGGCACAAATGCCAGGGTGCTGCATTGATTCATTTAATTTTCCCTTCTCATTTGATCAAGAGCAGGGTGACATTTGGCAAAAGTTGCTGATGAGGGATTGAATGATTAATTGTCATGACAACCATTCCTGGTTAATGACAGGGATGAGATTGTGCCGGCATAAAAGACGGAGAGTGGCCTTGAGTGCCGCGGTGCTAAATTACCAGGCATGTCACTGTTTGTGCTTTTGGTAAAACGTGGCCATGCGTTTCTAATGAGAGGTTAACTGTGTCCCCAAAGTAATTACAACTGATTGAAGAGGTAGTTAGTAATTAGAGGATTAACTGTAATGAGTCTCACCTGCAGCAGTTGCCATAGTTACAGTATTTTAGATGATCGGAGTTAAAATAGGACAGAGGACGCGGTGCCAGAGAGGCAGCTCTGCCCCCCAGGGTGCACCGGGGCGTTGTGGGGATCCCAGGGGTGTTTGAGTGGGCTGGGTGCCCCCCCACCCCATGGTGTGGGGTGCCCCACAGCCAGACACCCCGCAGCCCCATGCACTGTGTCCAGGCTGTGCACGGACCCCAGGGGGGGCACTGGCAGGGAACCCCCCAAATCTCCAGGATGCTGGAGCAGAGCATCACCCGCCGGCCTGCGGCACCCCGTGCTGTGCCGTGCGGTGCCTGGGCATGGCACAGCCCCACGCCGGGGCTGAGCAGCAGGAGGGAGCCCTGGGGCTGGCTCTGCCAGCGGGCGATTTCCAAGGGCAGGAAAGTCATCAAAAAAGCGTAAATCTCCAAATTCCCGACAGCCCAGGCTCGCTCGCTCTCTCCAGCAGCCACGAAGAGGGACCACGGGTGGGAACGGAGACGTCCCCGCAGCCACCGCGGGCGGTGGCATCCCAGGGTCCCAGAGCCCTGGGCGCACCGAGGGGCTGCCTCGACGGCCCAGATTGAACCTGTTTCAATTCTACTTATTCCCCTACTTCCACGGATGACAATTTACAGGACCATGTAAAACCTCCGAGTACAGTATCTTTAATTATTCCATCCATAAATGATAAGCACCATTCATTTCAGGGCTCTCATTACGAATTTATACCCCTGTTTAATGTGCTCACTAACATCAGACATCCCACAGCTCGCAGAGAAATATTGAACAATCCTTTCTGGAAGAGCCGAGCGGGTACTGCCAGAGCTATTTCGGACTTGGGAAGAGAGATGGGCGAGGCGGGGGTCACTGGTTTTTAGAATGAAGGGTGAACCCCCTCCCGGGGAGGCTGGGGGAGGCAGAGGGGCTCTGGGCTGGGATCTGTGGGCAGACAGCTCCTGGGGCTCAGAGCTTTTCATCCGGATGCTTCGCAGGTGAAGTTCTGCCACTTCTTTTTCTGGACGTGCCGATGGTTGAAAATGAACTTCATTTTTATATAAGTATAAAAACAGAGCTTCCTTTTTATATATATATACACACACACACACACACACACACACATATCCTTGGGAAGGCTTTTGCAAAGGCTTAACCTGAAAAAAAAGGGAATCCCAAATATTCGCCTTTCAGGGCAAACAGGATGAGTTGGTTTGACCCAAACCAATTGCTTTTTCTGGATTATTTTCCAGTACAAATGTCAACGTGCCCCCACTATCAAAGCAGCCCCCTCCCACACGGTTTTCCTTTGGGCACTGAAATGCTACCCCCTTTGCTTGCTTTTCCTGCGGGGCAGCACGCCCTGGCCAGCTCAGCGTGCATGGCCGTGGCAGTGGCCGTGGCAGTGGCCGTGGCCGTGGCAGTGGCCGTGGCAGTGGCCATGGCAGCATCATGGCCACAAGCACTGGGCAGGGGCAGGCACCGGGCTCTCGGTGCTGCCGCGTCTTCGGCTTAGCGGGGCACGCGTGGCTCCCTCCCAGATGCGAAATCAGGACTGCAAAACAAATTTGGGAAATTTGATATTTTTCTGCCCCCAGCCACTCACTGGGGCTCCCACGGCTGTGCCATGCGGTGCCGGGGCTGTGCCGGGGCTGTGCCAGGGCTGTGCCAGGGCTGTGCCGCGGTGTCCCCAGCTGCCACATCCCTCCCCGTGCGCAGGCTCACACGGCTGCGGGTCCTGCGGCTGAAACCCCTCGTTTATCACCCTCCCCGTGGCTGACGTGGCGCCGCCCTTGGCCGGGGTGCGTGGCCACGCCAGCTTCGCCTGGGATTCCCGTGTAATCAGAAGGGCTTAGGGAGCGTGGGCAGCCCCTGGGGACGGGCCAGGGCTCCAGTGGAGATTAGGGAAATTAAACAGAAAGTGAATCATGGATGGGCAGGAGGGGTGAGAGCGGGGATCAGCTTCCAAATTTCAGGGGAGCAGCGGGGACGGGGACAGGGACAGGGACAGCGTGGCCCAAGTGCATTTGCCCAGTTCAGCCTTATTTCGTGTGGCATTTCTTTCCCACCTCAAACCCAGGGTTAATCCAACCCTCAAGGAGCAATCTGGGGGACAGTGCCCTGCCCCTTGTGCACCCCAATGCCCTGCCATGCCACAAACCATCGGGTGGCCGTGAAGGTGTCCTCCTCCCCAGCTCCGTCCCCGTGGCACTGCCGTGTAGGATCGGGGATGGCGTCGAGGCCCTCAGCGTGCCTTCCTGGGGACACGGCTTGGTGGCTGGCTGTCCCTGTGCCACGGTGGTGTGGCACTGCGTCCCCGGCACATGTGTCTCAAGTGTGCCGGGGCTCAGCCACCGCCGCCGCACTCCCACCAGCCAAGCGGCAGCATGGCACCGGAGGCGTCGCAGCAGATTTTCCTCTTGGTGCGTTCGGTCTGATTTTGCGGGTAAAACAGCAACATGGTGGGAAAAATCCGGCAGGCGGGCAGGCCCTTGCCTTGGCAAGCGGGATGGCTGCCCGCCAGTAGCGTTTTAATGCCGTTACACCACAGATACAAGCTTTTAAGCATTAAAGATGGCTTTTATGGATCATAAAATCTATTATTACCGCTCGCCGCAGTCACTGGAGCAGCGATCGGCGGCGCAGTGGGGTGTGGGTGCCGCAGGCACCGTCCCCTCCTGCCCCATCCCGGCGGCGGAGGCGATGCCCTGAGTCCTGCGGGTGGGACTGCGGTGATAGGGACAAGGAGAGGGCATCATCCAGCCCCCAAAAACTCACATCCATCAGCCAAGCTGGTGTTCTCCAGCCATCAGCGATAGGTGCCCATCACCCCTCCTGGGCACAGCCCCTACCCGGGGCCCTGGGGACCCTGCTGGGTGCCAGGAGGGGGCAGCTCTCACCCCCCACCATGGGGCAGGGTGGGGCTCGCCCCTGAGCTTTCGGCAAGGACACGTCTTTTACGGAGACTTTCAAAGCTGTCTGAAAGCGGCTGGTGAGCCTGAAGGAGAAACGCGCCGTGTCTACTGCAAATTGAAAAAAAAACCCAAATGTAAAATAATTAATGGGAATATTTGCACTAAGGTCTTGGGTTTTTTTGCAAATCTTAAATTTAGGGGCAGATACTACCTGCCAGGGCTCCTTTAAAGAGGAATTAATAGTAGCTGTTGTAATTGCCGACGAAGAGTAGCCTTCTGTGAGAGATAAGCTTATAATAAGCTGTCATTGCCGGATGGCTTTGGAGTATTAACACGTAAGTTAATAAACATGTATAATTGGGTGTCCCCTCCCCAGGGAGGCCTGGGGGCCGCTGCGCTGAGCACCGGAGCAGCCATGTCAGGGCGGCTGGCAGCAGCCGGTGGCTGCGCGAGTGGCGTGGCACCAGCACCCAGCACCCTGCGCCCAGCACCCTGCGCCCAGCTGAGCCTGCTAATTAACGTGGGGCTCAGGCCGTGCGAGGTGCCCCTTCAGCTAGCAGGATGCTAAAAGGGAGACGCGCTGAATTTCCCTGCTCTGCCACCTAATCGAGCACAAAGCCGGCTGCCGCGCTGGGCTGTGCTGCCGTGAAGGTTAGAAACGAGAGTGAATTATTGATGGTGTTTGAAAGCGGCACACTCTGGCCGGCTCGGCGGTGGGCAGCAGCCGGCTCGCTTCGGCTGGATTTTGGGTGGATGCCACCTCACCGTGGATTGTTAACCCTCGGGACGGGAGGCTGAGGAGAGCATCGGTTGTGCCGTGGGGCCGAGCCGAGGCAGAAATCCCCCACCAGCGGCACACGGCCGTGGTGATGGGTTGGCAGTCGCTCCCACCTTTCCCAGGCCCTGGTAGTGAAGAGCCAGGGGTGGGTGCTGCCCCGTCCTGCACCCCCCGCACAGGGTGCTCGCTGGATCTGGTGTTCACTGGCTGCGGTGCTCGCTGGACATGCTGCTTGCTGGGTGGGATGCTCTCCAGGCAGGATGCTCCCTGGATGCGATGGCGCCTGGATGTGATGCTTGATGGATGGGATGCTGCCCAGATGCAAGGCCTGACGGATGGGATGCTCACCGGATGGGATGCTCACCAGATGGGATGCTCGCCGGATGCAATTCTCACCGGGTGGGATGCCTGTGGATGGGATGCTCTCTGGACATGACACTTGCTGATGGGGCTGCTCTCCAGACAGGATGCTCACTGGGTGCGATCCCCCCCAGGTGCAATGCATGGCGGATGGGATGCTCACCAGATGTGGTGCTCGCTGGGCAGGATGCTCACTGGATGCAATGCTCGCAGGACAGGCTGTTTGCTGGACACGATAGCACGAGAGGCAATGGCCTCAAGTTGTGCCAGGGGAGGTTTAGATTGGATATTAGGAAAAACTTCTTCACAGAGAGTGTTGTCAAGCATTGGAAGAGGCTGCCCAGGGAAGTGGTGGAGTCCCCATCCCTGGAGGTATTTAAAAGCCGGGCAGATGAGGTGCTTAGGGACATGGTTTAGTAGTGGACAGGTACGGTTGGACTCGATGATCTTAAAGGTCTTTTCCAACCAAATGATTCTGTGATTCTGTGATGCTCGCCAGATGGGATGCTCACCGGGCTCGATGCTCACCAGGTGCGATGCTTGGTGGACGCAACGCTGGCTGGATGCAATGCAGCGTGCCCAGCTCACCTCTCCTCCACGGCTCAGCTCTCACCTCTGCCCCGGGCTCCTCTACCTGAGCATCCAGCACAGCTGAGAGGGTCTCAAGTATATTAGTAACAGTTTTCATTGAAATTAAAAATATAACTCATGAAAACCCTTCTGCTCGTGTTGGGCTTGGTAAACGCTCTGTGCTTCCTCCCCCTCCTTTTTAATAAAACCTAAACTGTGAAGCTAAACTACTTGACAGAGTCCTTTAAATATGTGCAAATATATATTTGCACTCTTTTTTTTTTTTTCCCGGAGGCTCTTCCATTAGGTAATATTTGTTGCCAACATTAATTTCTTTAGATTTTCATGGCATTTTAATAGGAGCCCCAGTGTTGTTTGCATATATTAGCATGCACAAGGAAGCTAAGATCGACAAATTATAGTAAAGTAAAAATCAGTTTTAAAGCCAGTGAAGGGAACTTCTCGGGAGCCGCATGTGAAGCTGGTGAGAAGGTGGGTAGTCCCGCTCCTCGCCCGTGCCCTGTCCCGCTGCGGCATTTCGGAGCTCGCAGCCCGACCGGGCACCGCGTGCTTTGCCATCGGCAATTGAACGTCGGCTCCGAAACCTGACAGCCACTTAATGAAGATATTTTCAACCTGATTGTCAGATGCGCGCACGGAGCCTGATTACAGCCAGAGACCCAAGTGGAAGAGCTCACAAATTAAATATGTGTTGATTATGCAAACTTGATCTCGTGTTTATTTCTCATAAATAAAGCATGAGCTGAGGTTCAGCTCTCCCCTGCACGCTTCCGAGGGCGATATTTATTGTATGCAAATTGGGCGCGGGGCTGGGAGGAGAAGTAATCAACTGTTTATCAGATGGTGTATACGATCAGCCTGGAAATAATAACCGGGGTAAGAGTTTTACATAGATTGTGACGGAGATTATACGGTCATCACCTTAAATTCACGGTCCCGAGGGTGCGCAGGTGACACATGCAGCGGCTGTCGGGTGCCACCCTCCCCGCGATGCCGGGCAGGCGCAGGGACCAAAATGCCCTTGGGCACCATGCCCTGGCATCGAGCCCGGGTTCTGCAGCGGGTTTAGGTGTATTTTACTGTGCACAGGGGTATTTTAGTGTGTATAGGGGTATTTTAGTGTGCGTAGGGGTATTTTACTCTGCATCGGGGTATTTTACTCTGCATAGGGGTATTTTACCATGCATAGGGGTATTTTACTCTGCATAGGGGTATTTTATTGGGCATAGGGGTATTGTACCACGCATAGGTGCATTTTACCACGCATAGGTGCATTTTGCTGTGCACAGGGGTACTTCACTCGGTGCTGCGCAATTCCCAGGGGCTGGGGACGAGAGCTGGGAGCCGGGCTCCAGCAGGTCCTGCATCACCCGGGTCACCACAGGCTCCCAGCAGAATGAAAAATGGCATTAAAAGTTTTTAGAAAAACCCTGATCTGGCAGCCTGTGTGGTCCTGCCCGGCAGTGCCACTTTGGGGAAGGTTTGGGAAAGAACCTGTGATGATGATAAATGCATCCAGGGTGATTTTTTTTTTTTCCCCCACATCATTTTATAGGAAATACATGTTGGAAATGAAATTGAAATGAAAATGAATAAATATTTCATAGAATACAATTACCGTGGCTCAGGACCAAGACAACTGCAGCAGATCCCGCTGCACACAGCGCGTTAGCAATTCAGCAGCAACGAATTGCTCTCTCGGCTTTTAATCTGCTTTTTTGCTAACACAAATAATCTCCCCAGCCCCCAGCGGGGAGGTGCCCGCAGCGAGAGCTGCAGCAAGGGCCGGATCCGGGCATCACCCATCACCCCGGGGGCACCCTGGGCGCTGCGGGGCCGGGCTGCAGGCAAGCTGGCTTCACCGCCAGATTAAAAAAAATGAACTTAAATCCAATTCTTTCCCATGAAAGTGAGAAAGGGGGAAAAAAACAGTGGGGAAACAGCAAGGAAGAGCTGAAATTCAATAAAAGGTGACTTGCTATCTGCCCTTTCCCTATGGCCGCTGCCCTGGCTCCACGGGACGGTGACAAATGTCCCGACCAGCTCTGTGGCCAGGCTCTGGGACACGGCGGTTTCCAGCCACCACCAGTCAATGGAGAAGAAAAAGGGCTTTTTCCGGAGCACAGCAGGGAGCAGAGGATTTATGAGAAGCAATTTGGTGGCGAGAATTTATTTTGTTTGTTTGCTTTCGCGGCCGGGGCAGTGAGAGACCCTGGGCTGTGACAGCAGCTGGGTCTGGGGAGGGCGCGATCGCCGGCATACCGAGGGGCCCTTTTGGGATCTCCAAATCGCTCTGGCTCAGCTGGGGTGACACAAGCCAGTGTCACCTACGGGTGCCCAAACCAGGGCTGGCCGACACCCTGTGGCTCCCAAACCAGCACCATCCTCCCTCTCCCCTGGGACCCAGGAGGGACCCTCTGTGCTGTCTCCCAGAGCGGACGCCTTGCTCGCGCGCTCCCCCCATCCTCCCCATCACCGGCCTTCAGACCGAAGGGGAACCACGTAACCCCCTCCCCGGCTCCCCAGCAGGCTCCCCGAGCCAGGCCCTCCCCGTGTTCCCCGTCAGGGGTGTGCTGGGACGGATGCAGGGATCAGGCGCTGCCTTTGATGCTCGCGGCAGGCAGCGGTGCGGCAGCACTTAGCCTGATGGCGGGAGGCAGGCGGGCGCGCGGGGCCGGCGGCGGCGCTTTGAACAGGCATTACAGGGAAAACTCAACAAAATGGCACAGCCGCGGCGGCTCGGCAGCGTCGTGTTTTCCCAAAGCAGGAATAAAACAGACGCGCAGACAGTACTTTGCAAACAATTTAATTTGCCTGATGCTTTGATATAGATGAGGATGCGGCGAGGCAGGCGCGGAGAGAGATGAAAAACTCTGTCAGATGCGGGGGGTGTCTGCAAGGTGTGCAATGTGCCGGTGCACGGTGTGTGACATGCCGGTTTGCGGTGTGTGATGTGCCGGTGCGCGGTGTGAGATGTGCCAGTGCACAGCGTGCAACGTTCTGGTGCATGGCGTGTGACGTGCCGGTGCTCGGTGTGTGACGTGCCAGTGCACAGCGTGCGGCACGAGGTGGGCGACTCCGACCCAACGCCGGGGCTGATGCGGGGGTGACCCCAAGCTCTCGCAGGACCAGAGCTGAGCCCGGCTGCACCGCAGGAGGCGATGAGCATCACGTGCCCGTGCTGGGGACCCTGCTCCGGTGCCGCTGGGGGACACCCTCTGTGTCACCCAGCCCTGCCCGACACCCACGCTGAGCTGGGGCTGCGGGAAACCTCCTCCCTCAGCAGCCGGGGAGCTAAAGAGACAGGGCTGGGAGAGCGTGAGGAGCGCGGCTGTCAGATATGGGGCACGCTGAAATATTAATGGAACTAACATTTCAATTACCTTTTATCTGTACAGGCTCAGGCTGCGGCGAGGGGGCTGGGGTGGCCCCCCCCCACGCGCTGTCACCCAGACATTCATGCTGTGCTGGTTCTTTTTATTGGTTTTCATCACTTTTGACATTGCCAACAATGAACCTTGAAGTAAATTTTCAGTAGTGACTGTGTCAGTGGAAAACTGTCTCCCCGTCATTTTTCTAAATTAGGCAATGATTCGAGTCCTTGGGGCTGGAGTGGGAGGAGAAGCAATGGGGCTGAGGAGGAGGAAAGAGGGGGCCATGGGGAGCCTCTTCCTGACCTGTCTGAGCCCAGTCCCCAGGACCCTGTCCCCAGTGGGACGAGGGGGTTGCCACCTCCCCGCCATCACCCCTGGCCACCCTGCACAGCTGAAGCATCAGCAGATGTTCGTGGTGCTGTAAAATCTGCCCTGAGCATCACCCAGATGTACCCCAGCGCCCAGATGTGCCCCAGCGCCAGATGTGCCCTAGCGGCAGGGCCAGCAGCCACCTCGGCCCTAGCCCCCCCCGGCACCTGCAGCCCCCTCCCTGCCGTGCCACCGGCCATCAGTCACCCTAATGAAGCTGGCACTGCCTTCCCCGTGCGTTGCCCGACAATGGATGCGCGGCTGCTCCCTGAGCCGGGGCTGGCTCTCGGCTCTCGGTGTTTGCTCGGGTGCCCGGTCTGCTCCAGCCGCGGCAGCTGCTCTGCAATGCTGGGAGGAGGGGTGGCCCCTAGGGCCACCGCCATGGCGGGGGGACACGCAGCCTGCCACCGGGTCAGGCCACCAGGCACACTGGGGGCGTTTGATCCTGGACTGGGGCAGCCCCGTCCTCCTCCCAGCATCCATCACCCTGGGCCAGCTCATGATGCTCCCGGCCCCTCTCTTGGGTGCTCGCCGGTCCCCAGAGCCCCCCGGCACTCGGGGCCAAGGTCCCCCCTCTCCAGCCACACCAATCTCCATCCCGCACACCGCAGCGAAGCCGGGATCAGCCTTCCAGTGCGGTAGAGCTGCTCCGGTTTCCGCACACGGCGCCGGCACGTGGGCACACCTCCGCTGAACCACGGCCCCTCCTCGCCCCAGGGGGAGACTAAGCAGAACTTTAATTTTAATGTTCATTGAGCATGTAAAGGGGAAAAAAAAATCAATTTAATAACCTCTCTTCACAAACAGTGCCTGGAGGCTGCTCGGCAAACGCGGCTTTGAGAACTTCAGAAAGTCTTTTGTGCTGTTATTTATCGCGGGGGATTAAATGGAGCCGTAAGCGGGAGCAGCACCGCCATCACCGCGGCTGAGCCGGGTGTGCTCCAGCCCCGCGCCGCCGGCACAAAGCACCGGAGCCGAGGCCCAGCTGGGGTGGAAGGGCACGGAGAGGAGTGAGGGCAAACACACATAGCTGGGAAAAAATCCTGGCTTGGTTTTTTCCAAGGGGATGCTGCTCCTCCACCTCCTGCTCCCTGAGAGCATCTTGGGGCGGGTCTGGGGATGCAGTGGGAGCGAGGGGCTCTGGCAGGAGCCCCCAGCCGTGCAGACACCCAGGGAAGAATTTATTGTTAAACCCAACGCAACTCGCAGGAGAAATTATCCGGCAAACTCTGTTCGACGCAGGGCAGGAGCTCCGCTGCCACCGCCACGATGCTGCGGATGGAGAAGCAGTTTGCTCCCCAAAAACCAGCCCCTGGCAGCAGTGGCCAGGTGTCGGGAGGTGGCAGTGTGGTGAGTGCTGTGGTGGGTGCCATGGTGGTGTGATGGGTGCCATGGTGGTGTGATGGGTACTGCGGTGCTGTGATGGGTGTCATAGTGGTGTGACGGGTGCGATGGTGGTGTGGTGGGTGCCGTGGCGGTGCGATGGGTGCTGTGGCAAGTTTCCCACCTCCTTGGTGTCAGTGAGGTGTGCTGCTGGGGTTTTATCAAAAAAAAAAAAAGGAAAAAAAGAAAAAAAACACCCAAACCCCACCAAAACTGCAAAAGACACCCCATGGAGAAGCAGCCCACCTGCGAGAGGGGCACGGCCGCGGGCTCCGGCAGGGCAGCCACGGGGCACGAGCCCCTCTCCCCCGCCCCGCCGAGTGCCCGAGCAAAGCAATCAATTCCTCTGGATACAATTTGGGATGATAATGATTTTGCATTTAAATAATTCCCCCCTCTCAGCGCTGGCTCTGCTGAGTCGGGTGGAAATGTTGCATCTTATTTCTGACTCCAGCGCTGCCTCCCCCCTCTGCTCATTAACGCCGCTCGCAGCGCGCCCGTCACCAGCATGCTCCTTACAGCGCGCCTGCCCCGAGCGCACAGTAACAACTGTTTGCCATCAGCTGTTGATTGCATTCCTTTTTATCTTTACATTTCAATACCGTTACATATCCTAGCGTTATTCAAATTACATCAGTTATTCAATTTCTGCCGCTGGGAGGGTGAAGGGAAGGCATGGTGACGGCTGAGCAGCACCCCCCAGCCCCCTTGGAGGGGTTTACAATTCCCTTGGGATCCATTTGAGCCCCGTTAACCCATGCTTTGGGCTTCTGTGAAACCAGTGAATTGCTCCAGAGACGCTTTCAAGTTCGTTTCTGGAGACAATTTGCAGTAGGAATGATTTGAAAAAACTTTCTGTTTATTTGATGGCAATTTTTCCAGCCCGGTGCCTGGCAGCCGTCTTGGTTTGCTGCTCCGACAGCGGGAGCGAGCGATGCCCGGGGCCCCGTCCCCCCCGGGCCAGGATCCGGTCCCAGCACGGGGCGATGCTTGGCATGCTGCAGCCTCCAGAGCTTCCCCATCGCTTCCAGAGGGAAAACCCCGTTCCCACCTCCATCATCCCAAGGGCCTCGACCCCGCGGTGTCACCGGCAAAGGACGCTGCCATGGCTGCTGCCCCCAGCCCCCCCGCGCCGCCCCCTCCCGCCCCTGTTTCTGCCCCGGCAGTTCAGCGCGGGTGACACGCAGATGGATGGTCCCTGTCATCGCCCCCGTCCTGCCCCGAGGAGGTGTCACCGTGATTTATGGCACTATCTGCGGCGGGCCGCCGTGCGCGCCGGGGGCCGGCAGCCACGCTGTGCCACGGGGGATGGCGCCATGTCGGGGACCCCGCCGGGCACCGCTCGTCCCTGTGGTCGGGGCTGGGGGCGCCGGCGCTGTCCCCGCAGGTGCTGCGGGGACCGTGGGTGATGCCAGCTCTTCCCACGGGGTGGTGGGTGCTGGGGCTGAGATTCCACTGGGGGAGGCAAATAAATCACATTTCTGGGGGAGCTAAATAAGGGGGATCAGCCCTCCTCACTGCTGCACCCACAGAGACCTGACAGTGGCTTCTCCCGTGGCTGCTACAGGGCTGAGCCCATAGCAGCTGTCCCTGGGGAGAGGGACAGCCCCTGTCATCTGTGCAGCCCCTCCATCTCACCAGCCTCCTCCTCCACTCTCAGGACTGAGATTCCCGATGGGATTGAGAAGGAATAGGTGGGAATTCCCCAGGGAGCCGCCAGTTACCCGAAGGACCTACAGAGGCTGAAATGTCCCCTTGATGCTTCAGCCTGCGGCCAATCTCGGGGACCTCACCCACCACTGCTCCATCCACCTCCTGTTTTATTTTATTTACATGGCTGAAGCCAGGGGCAGGTTTTGCCCAAGGTCTCTGATTCTTTCCCACTGGGAGAACATTTTGTATAAAATTCAAGAGAAAGGGCTGCAGCCGGCGCTGCCAGCCGCAGACCCAGGGCTACTTAGAAATTGCCTCGGTTAAATGAAATTGAAATAAAATCAGAGACGTATTTGACATGCAAAGGCGAGCAGCCGCGGCATGGGGGTCCCTATCGGCCCCTTCCCGCCCCACTCCGTCCCCATCCTGCCGCCCGGTCGCAGGGAGATGCCGGGGTCCCGGGGACCCCGACGCTGCTCCCTGCGCCTGCCAGCTGCCACCCCTGTGCTGCCACCTCCCCCGCAAAGTGGGGGCCCAGATTTCTTTGCTTTCAGTGATTTTTGCCAGGCACAAGTATGATTAACACATCAAAAGGCTGTTTTGCTTTGCTTAACAATATTATATGCTTAACCGCTTGATTAATTGAATCATGGCAGTGTTTGTTTGTTCAGGTTGGGTTCATTGTAACAAGTCTATTTTATTTTGACTACTTTTGTGTTTTATTAGTATTTTTTAATTCTGGCTCTGCCTCTGTCAGCAGGGCTGGGCAGGGAAAGCAGCCACTGATGGACAAGAACCGGGTCCGGCTTTTTAGCCGTGAAATCCCAGCTCCCAGATTTGCTTGGGCACCCATGGATGGGACTGGCCCAGCATGGTGGGGACGGGACTGCCAGTGCAGGCAGAGCCTGCCGGCACGCTGCCCATACCTGCACCGGCCTCCACATGCGGTGCCATCCCTCCTGTCCTGCAATAGCCAGGTGAGGGCTCCAGCCTCAGGTGCCCTGGGCATCCTTGAGCATCCCACTGCCCTCGATGTCCCCGAGCATCCCACTGCCCTGGGCATCCCTGAGCATCCCACTGCCCCCAATGTCCCTGAGCATCCCACTGCCTTGGGTACCCCTGAGCATCCCACTGCCCTCGATGTCCCCAAGCATCCCACTGCCCCCAATGTCCCTGAGCATCCCACTACCCTCGATGACCCCAAGCATCCCACTGCCCTGGGTACCCCTGAGCATCCTGCTGCCCTTGATGACCCCAAGCATCCCACTGCCCTGGGTGCCCGCAGTCCCACTTCCCCAGGAGCTGGTGGCACCCCAGGGCAGGGAGAGCAAGGGAGTGATTTCAGCCCCTGTGCCAGGTGCCAACATCCTTCGTGCCTTCACAAGTGGCGGATCTGCCTCTGGGGCTGGGAGCAGGGTCAGGCACATGGTCACCCACCAGCGATGTGCTGGTTGAGGTCCCTCAGTCGGACATGGGTGGGCTGTGGGGACCGCAGGGACAGTCAGGAGAGCACGGGTGCCCTGTAACCCCAGTTTGCTTCCCAGGTTTCCAGCCCCTCTGCAGCTCTTCCATCACAGGGTGGAAACCAAGAAACTTGACCAGATTGGGAAAATGGACCTGGGTGTCCTCCCTGAAGCCTCTGAGACCCCCACACCCCGAGCCCCCCGGCTCGCTCTCCCTCTCCTCTCCCAAGGCTCCCCTTTGCAGGGCAGCATTCCTTCCCTGAGTTGCATGAAATCAGATTAAGGGCAGCAGACAAAGCCCTGTGCAGGAATAAACATGGCGGGAGTGGATCAGGGCTGCCGGGAAGCGGGAAGAGCCCCAGGAGCAGGATGGCCGCAGTGGGAATGGAGGTCGCTCAGCCCCGCATCCCCCCGCGGGGTCCTCATCCCACGCCGGGCAGCACGGGCACACAGGGATAAACGCACAGAAGATGAAGACAGCATCTTTCTGAGCGGCTAAGCCATTTCTGGAGGGTTTCTGGGTCCTCCTGCCAGCAGGAGAAGATGAAGCGATCTTGCAAGAGTGATGGAGATGGGGGCACATCCCTCTGTGCAGGCATGGCCCAGCCGAGCCCCAGGGAGGGCAGCCGGGGACGCAGCATGGGGACAGTGACACAGCGAGTGGGATCACGTTCTCACGTGCCGTAGCAAAGCACTGCAGCCTTGGCCGAGGCGCTACTGACTGGATGCTTTATCGTTCTCATTGCAACCGGTGCCGTTACGTCCATGCTCTGGTTTTCCTCCCACCACTGGCGTTTCAGTGGCTGTGGCTGGGGACAGGCTGGGACGAGGCGCCGGGCTGGGCTGGGCGATGCTGGGAAGCGGAGGGAGCCCCAGCCCCAGCCCGGCTGGAGAATCCAGACAGCAAATAATCTGGATATGAAAAGAGCTGCTGATGCCTCATTAGCAACTTTGAAAAGCACCCGGTGTAAAAAAACACTCTGCCCTTGTATTTGGTGTTTTCTGCTCATTCCTCCTCTTGTCCTTGATTAATAATGACATTTGCATGTAAATTGGCTCCTGGCTCTTTCAGAGCAGCCGTCCTGTCTGTCCCCACCTGAAGCTCCCCCAGTCTGGACCCACTGCCCTGGAATGACTGTGTGCCCATGGCACGGCACAGCACGGCACGGCGTGGCATGGCATGGTATGTCATGACACGGCATGGCATGGCACAGCATGGCATGGTCCAGCACGGTGCATGGAGCTGGGACCCATACCCCCCCTTCGCTCTGCAGTGACCAGCTTGAGCCACTGACGTCTGCAGGGGTGGGACACGGGGCAGGGACATGGGACAGGGACACGGAGCCGGGATATAGGGCAGGGACACGGGGCAGGGACAGGGGGCAGGGACATGGGGCACACTGGGGAAGCCAGGGAAGCCACCAGCCCCGCCGCGGCCAGGATCCGGCGTGCCGCTGTTGTGTGTTGCACATCGGCTCTGCAATGCTACCCTGTCAGAGCGCGAGCGGCTCTGCGACGCCGACTCCGCTGTTTACCGTACAAAGGCATTTACAATTATTTGAACAAGTTCCCTGCTCCGTGCCTGCGCTCCTCTGGGACTTCATTTTCAAAAACAAATGCATTTGCTGAATGCATATGGAAAAGTGCCTCTCAGTCGGGCAATCCGTCTGGCTGTTTGATGTCTTGTTCCCACATCATGTCATTTTTAAAAGGTAACATTTTGTTAATGGAAAACATTTTGTGGCTGTTCCATCTCCTCTTTCCCAGCCTCAGTGGATGCAGGACAGGACAGGGGACCGGCCGTGTGCCACCAGGGCTGCCCATGTGCCACCGCCACCGCTGTCCTTGCATGTGCCGGGTGCTCTCACCGCGACACTGGGCTGTCCCAGCCCCGTGTGCCCGCACACGCTGGCTTTGCCGGGCGGCAAGGTGGGTTTTTGGGGCACTGGGGCAGCTGGTGGCACCGCTGTCCCTGCAGATGGCAGGACCCCTGTGTCGCACCGCTCAGGGAACGCTGTCCCTCCCCTCGCCCTACCTGGCAGCAAATCAATGGGGTTGGTAAGTGGAGTTTTTTTAAACGTGTATCACAGTGAATGGGAACATAAATTTCCGATGAGGAGCTGCAGCGCGGGAAGGAGGAGGAGGAGGAAGGAGAAGCACAGCCCTGACCACAGGCACTGCAGGGAGCTGTGCCGGTCCCCCCCAGTCGTGGCAGGGAAGGGGGCAGCGGGTCTCCCAGGGTCAGGGGTGCCACCTGCACCCTCCCACCGGGGAAGTACGAGCCCCCGAGGTACGGCCAGGGCACCTCGGGGCGGGAGGCTGCTCCTCTGGGGGTCTTGCAGAGCTGGGGGGCCCTGCACAAGTTGGCTCCACCAAGGCATGGCCAGACCCCATCTGCACCCCAAGCCAGCCTTGGGGACCCCGCTCCCCCTGGGGCAATGCACCAGGCTGCTGAGGAGGCAAAGCCAAGCCCACGAGGAGCCGGGGAGCCACCGACCCTGTGACAGCGGTGACAACAGGCGCTGGAGATTTAAACACCTCCAAACTTGCAGGAGGAGGGGGGTTATTTTTAGCTGGGCACGGTGTGCCACCGCTCCTGCCCTGCCAGCCCCTCGGCGAGGATGGGAGCTGGCGCCAGGCACGGAGCTGCCGGCCGCAGGGATGGCTGGGTGCCGGCCCTGCCGCGGCTTGGATGCTGCTGATTTTAAAACCACAGCATGTAGCAGAGGGCAACGCTCTCCCGGCACAATGAATTCCCCCAGCCCCTGCTAATCAGGAGCGATTGCTTAATTGGCACATTTCTGCCTGGCTGGGGTCTCTGCCAACGAGGGAGCCTCGCCGCTCCCAGCAGCCACAGCCTGAAACCTCCCGCGCCCTCGGCCGGCGGAGCAGCCCGGGACCGGGGACGGAGCAGGGACGAGCGGGAACGGGCAGGGTGACAAGGCCACCCACGCCAGCTGGCCTTGGTCACATCACTTAGCCTTGGAATGGTCCCCACGCCGCTGTCACCACCCCTCGCCCTCCCTGTCCCCCAAATCCACCCATCCTGAGATTGATCAATGCCAGAGAGCCAGCGGCAGGGCTCGGCGCGCTGGTGGCCAGCGGGACAGTTGGGCTGCGGATGCCGCGCATGGGGGTGATGCTGGCGCGAGCCCCGGTTGTGTCGTTCCCAACCTGCCACCGCGAATCAAAGGAGCTGCCACGCACGCTGCAGCCCTTTCTTCTCATATCACTCACACCACTTCCATGCTACATTGTGACAATGGGGTATAATTAAGGTGTCAGCATATCATTTAGCCTTTTCAATATAAAACCAGGAGACAGGCTGGGAAATCTGTAGTCTTCTTTAATGAGGAATGCAGGGGAAAAATAGAGAGGAGGAGAAGAGGAGATAGCGGCTTGGCAAGGGCGAGACAAAAGGTCCCTCCGCGGCGCGGGGTTTTGGAGGATGCGGTGTCACCGCCGGGCGCTGCCGCAGCCCCGATCCATGGGGCGCTGGGCTCACATGCTGCCGTGGGTGCCTTTGCTCTGATGGGGACACCCAGTCCCGCAGCCGGAGGGCAGGAGGCGAGAGGGGACGCCCCCAGGGCCGGGCACCCCCAGGGCTCTGGGAGCATCCCGGAGAAGGGGGGGTGGCAGCGGCATGCAGGGCACCATCGGTTCCCAGCAGCTCCCACCTGGAAGTCATGCTCGAACGCTGCTCCTGGCCCGCGGGGGTCTTGCAGAGATGTGTGGGACGTGCAACGAGCTCATGGCACGAATGAGTGCAACCAGCTGCATGACAAGGGATGTAGCCATGTGTGTCGGCAGCTCATGCCGGTGCCGGTGCGGCGCCACGAACACAGATGCAGCACCGGTTTGATGGGTGCTGGGTCCACTGCGTTGCCAATGGTTTGCACAACAGCCATCCCGGACCTGGTAATACTTTTCCCAAAACCCAGCGGCCCATTCCCAGCAGTCATTACACGGGGTGAGCCCAGCTGAATTGCCGTGCCGAAAGTGGGGTGTCCTGGCTCCCATGCACCATCCCATGGGCACCGCGCTGCACCGGGGGCCGGTTGCAATTCAGAGGGCAGCAAGGGGTTCAATGCCATCAATAATCCCTGGATGGCTATAGAAAGTGTTTTCCCGAGGAATAAATTCTTGCTGCATCAAAAGGAAGCTACAAATCAATGCGCGAGTCTCCCATTCCTAACGATGGGAACTTGTCTCGCTACAGTGGGAAGCATTAGCCGGGCGCAGGGGGGGATGCAGGGCCAGAGCTGTGCCCCCGCGCTCGCCCTGTGGCCGTAACCATCAGCCCCCTCCATAAGCCAGGGACCAAAATTAATGATGGGATGAAACGAGAGCGGGATGAGCCGCCCCGGCCAACACAGTTGCCACGCTCATCCCCGCTGCCGTGCCGGCCCTCAGAGCCACGTGCCAGAGGACACGGCTGCAAACTCCTCGTCCTGCTGCTGGCCAGAGCTGGGGTGCTTAGGGGATTTTTATTTTTATCTATTTTTCTTGTATAATGATCCCTGTCAACTTTTCTATCCGGTGGATCCCTGCACAGCCAGCCGGGGCGGCTGGGCCCCCTCCGGCGCCTGGCCACGGTTCAAAGCAGGGCCGTGTCCCCATGGTGCTGCCGCCGCCGCAGCGGCCCCCACGCAGCCTCCTGCCTCCGTCCCGGCCTTTGTCTGAGCCGGCTCCGGCTTTCAGGGCAGTTTCGGCGAGATGGATGTGCGGCCCCGCCGAGGCAGACATGTTCCAGGCGAGATCCCGGGAAGAGGTTTCCTTAGCAACAATAATGAAGTGCGAGCGAGAGAAAAGCTCTCCCCACTCTGCTCCCTCCTCCAGGACTCCCGAGCGGGTTTGGGTACCTCCGGTAGCAGAAGTGCATTGCAAGTGCTCGGGCCGAGTGCCGGCACGGGAGCGGAGCCGCCACCGCGGGCCCTGGCTGCAGGATCGGCCCTGGCGGGTTCTGGGCTTTGCTCCCCCGCACGTGCCGGTGCCGCGTGTGCCGGGCAGCCAAACCACGTGCAAGAGCGATGGCCCCGGCACCGCCTGATCATCCCTCCGGCCACGGAGCAGCTCTCGCCTCCCAAATCTCTGAGCTGCCTCCACTCACGAGGATGGAGATGTGCCTGCACGGGGCTGGGGAGGAGCCGCGTGCCACGAAAGCAGCTCTTGCAACGCAGCTCCAGCAGGAAAACCCGAAATGTGAGGGGTGACCCTGTCCCCCGGCAATGTATGGCGGCACGACCCACCCGGCAGCTCCTGGTGGGATGCTCGGGGAAGGGGCACGCGCTGGAGCATCCCTCCAGCCTCAGGGGCTGCAAGCAATCCCCGCCGCTGGCCACCAGCACGGGACAAGCGGCCACGATGGCGGGTGCCAGGGTGGTTCCCAGCAAGGATGGCGGCAGGCGNCTGAGTTTTTATTTATCTCATTTGAATTGCATTTCTCCCCTTCCACCTCTCCCTTAATGAAATCACAGGTGAGCCGCCCTCCGACAGGATGAATCTGTGGCAGCAGGGGTGTGGGGGGGGGCTGGGGGGCTGTGGCTTCTTGCAAATCTCCTCCATCAGGCTGGGGAGGTTTAATGGGGCTCAGCCAGTGCCTGCTGCGCCCCAATATTTAGTCTTGCAGGGAAGTCAATCAGCACCTCGTTAGCGCTGTGGTCCCTCCATCCCCCACCCCTCCTTGCAGGACCCCCAGCTTTTGGGGGAAAAACCAACCCATTTGGGCTCTTGTTCAGTTTGGCATCGCCGGGACAGTCTCCATCCTCCAGGAAACTTCTGCTGGAGCGAGGGACAGGGGCGGCTCTGCAGGGACAGCCCCTGCCCCGTGCCCCAGATCTGGTGGGACCCCCCAGATCCCCCGGGAGACTTTTCCCCCCTCGGTTGCGGCAGTTTTCCAGCCTCACCGCGGAGCGGTGGCGATGCCCCTTCCTCCCCGGCCCCGCCGGCTCGCCGGGCGATGGCACTGTGCCTCGAATCACAATTACAGTAAATAAATCCTATTAGAAGGACTTTTACTACCGCATGCGCCTCATTACAATATGCCCAAACCCCCGGCTCCTGGGATCACCATTGTAATGAGGCCGGGATGGATGGATGCTGGAAAATTAATGCTTATACAAGTTAATTTGGTTTTATTAGCACGCATCGGCTGGCAGAGGGGATGGCGGCGGGGAGGGTGGTGCCACCCCACCGGAGCGGTGCAGGGATGGGGACCCCCCCCAACATGAGAGCAGCATCTGGGCAGCGAGCTGGACCGCTGCGTGCCATCGTCCCCCCCAGCCACCGCCCGGCCGCCCGTGGCCTTGGGGACACCCCTGTCCCATGCCGGGGTGGGATGGGCATCCTCCCGGCAGATGGTGGCGAGGAACAAGCATGCCGGATAAGGTCACGTCTCATTAATAAAGGCTAATTAAGAGGAAATCATCAAAAAGAGGGGATGGAGTCACGCTAAATAATCCACGCCGGTGCTAGCCAGTAATTAACTCATTAGGGCTATGACGGCTCCGGCACCCGGTTTGGCACTGGGGGGTCGCCGGGAGCATCCCCGTCCCCGTCCCCTGCCCCGCGGCCACCGAGCATCCCCTCGCCCAGCCCCGTGGCACAAATATTGACGGCCGTACCTGCGGGGACAGCCGGGCCTTCCCCTGCCTTGGAAATATAGATCGCACCGTTAATAATACATACATTTATTAAAATTAAACCGCCAGCAGATATTACATCCAGCAGCACTAAATTATGGATAGACCTCATCCCCAACCTTTGTTTTTAATTAAAAAGCCCCTTTCAGTAATTCCATTAAAGCAGCAGCTTATGTTTTCTTTCTCTTCCCCTCCTTCAAGCGCGCGATCCGGCAGCATTTGGGTTGCGCTGATGAAACGTCTTTGAAGTTTCATGAATTGCTGATGTAATTGAATAAAAATAATATTAAGGGGGGGGAGAGAGAGTGTCTTTTCTCTAAACCTAAATCCTAATGAAATCACCTTACCACGCCGAGCAGAGTGACAGCGAGACGCTGGATTTGTGCATATTCCCGTAATCCTAAACCCATTAGCCAGGAGGCTCTGCGCAAACCACATGTTGCGGATTACGGCCGGAAAAAAAGGCTCCGACAAAAACCTGAACCTCCCCCAATTCCTGCGGGGAGGCACAAAGACGCGGGACCCCCAGATGATGGGAGGTGCACCAAGCGTGCCGGGGCTCAGAGCCCTTGACCTCCCACCTCGCCCCGCTAACGAGCCCCTTGCAAACACTTCGTTAGCACTTTCCTTGGGAATCAGGCGGCCCGCAATCAAGGTGGAGGGCTTTCCAATTATTTTGCCACGCGCCGTTACTAATGGAAATATTAATTTTGCATAAATGCCTCTTTCCACACCTAAAAAAAGAAGATTATTTTAAAAGCAGCTGGAAGGCAGCAGCAGGGCTGCAGTGGGTGGCTGCACGGGGACCACGAAGGGTCCCATCTCCGACACCCATCTCCACGGGCACCCGTTGCCCTCCAGCCTCGGCACCCCTCGGCAGCACCGGGCTGCCTTCCCTCCCCTGCTTAGTAAAGGCCGATGGAGCCCGGGGAACGGGGATCGAGGAACGGGGATCGGGGAACGGGGAACGCTCAGTTCCCCGACCAGGTGTAATTGCAGCTTGCAAGGCAACGGCCCAGCGCCTTCCCAGCCTCCTGCTCTTTAATTGTAATTGCTCTGAATGCATCGTCCCAGCCGCTGCTAACCAAACGATAATTGAAGATAGATCTTGCAAAAATCACTGCAGGAAACCCAGGCGGCTGCATCCCAGCGCCGAGGTGAAGGGCAGTTCAGCCTCGTGCCGGCAGCGGGGGCTGGCAGAGCCGTGATGCTGTCAGTACGTGGCCGTGCCCCGGGCTGGGCTCTGCCCACCCCAGCTGCCCCTGGGCAGGGGTGCCCGGCTGGAGGCGATGCTCGGGCAGGAGCCGGTGCTCTGGCAGCCACCGGCGGCTCTGCAGAGCCTGGGTACCGCAGCACGTCCCGCGTGTCCCCACGCCGGGAAGGGGACCGTGCTCACCGGGACTGGGAGGACAAACTCGCCTTTCCTTTCTTCTCTCTCTCCTAATTTCTTTCTTCCCAATTTAAACTCCTCTCCAGGATAATGCAATAAAGACATGAAGCACCTAATTTTCATTGGGGGACAACAGACGCAATGGTATATTTACCCAGTCATACCATTATGAAATCCTACAATTAAGGCTTCAATCAGATAAATGCAATTACATAATACGATCTTATACGATATAATTAAAAACATCTGCAATCAAACTGAAGCCGATGGTACAGCAATCCTTAATCAGAAATTACCCACCAGCAGCTCCAGTGGAGAGGCTCCATCCTGGAATCCATTGGGACGCGGCGGCAGAATCGCAGTCCCCCTCGCATACGGCCACCTTGGGAGGATGACGGGTGGCCATGGGTGACCGCAGGGAGCCGACAGGAGCCTCTGGGCCAGCCCATCCCGTCCCAGCCTCGCCATGCCCCAAAACCCATGCCCAGCTCCCATGAGCCCAGAGCCACAAGGGCTTGATGCTCCCCAGCTCAGACCCAGACCAAAATCCCACCGGTGCTGGCATGGGGACACCGGGGCGCCGGATCAGCAGGCACGGTGGCACAGAGAAGCGCAGGCTGTGCAGCAGATGGGGGGGTTCACCTACAGGTCCCCCAGCCCTTGCCGGGGTCTCAGGCTGGCAGCCCCATGCCTGCAGAGTGACGGGGGATGCTCCCTGGGATGCGCACGCGGGAACGGGCTGGGCATCATCGGCCGGTTTCAGTTGCACCGGCCACACCAGCACCCGCATGCCGGTGTCGGTGCCAGGACGGGCTGAGCCGTGCCGGGAGCGGTGTGGGGCGGGTGGCAGGGCTGCGTGCCCAGCCCTGGCTGCGTCCCTGCGTGCCGCCGGCTGGCACCAAATGAAGACAAATGTGCCGGGTGACACATTAGCATCCATTAACGAAAGTGCCGCGCCGGGGAGCGCTGGAGAGAGGCGCCGGCGCTGGCAGGAGCAGCGGCAGCTCCCGGGCCGGTGTGCAGAGCCACCACCACAGCCCCGGTCCCAGCACCCCCTCCGCGGGGTCCAGGAGTGCCGGGGGGCTCAGCGGCGCCAGCACAGCCTTGGGGCTCCTGCACCAACACCTCGGCTCTGCCCGCAGCCAGAGCCCCCCGGGGCCGTTGGCAAGTGCAGCGGGGTCTGGATGGGGTCCAGCCCCACACGGGCTCCCCATCCCCTCCGCTCACACCTCGGCGTCAGCATCCCGGTAAGTTTTGCTTCTGGAGGCTGCAGCCAGCATCAGCTCCTCATTATTTTGGGGCACAGCACACCTCTCCCCACTCGGGGAGCTGTGGAAATCCCACGTTCTTCCAGCAGATGTGCACACCACGAGGGGAGTAGGCGATGAACAGACCTGACCTCGGGAGGAGAGAGCGAGCCAGGGTTTTAAAAAGCCCAAGAAGCGAGCGCTGCTCTTTTGGCCTTTGCTTTGGAGCTTCCCCCACGCGGGAGGATGCCCACAGCCCCGACCGAGCAGCCGTGCTGGCTCCGCTCCACTCCCCGGCAGCACCCATGTCGGCCCCACGCCAGCAGCGTTGCGCCCAAACCAGGCTGCCGCTGAGCAAAGCCAAGCTGCCGGTGGGTCTGGGGCAGCCGGAGTCTGCACGGCCCCACGGCCCCGGCAGCACGGCCCTGCCGTCGGTCCCCCCCCATCACTCTGAGCCCCTCGTCCTCTGCGCCGGGCTGGATGTTAGTGCTGCTAATTGAAAAAAAAAAGAGAGATGGAGAAAGAGCATTACAGCTGTTCCTGCCTAACCACAGCATCAGGGACAGGGCACTTCACACCTCCCCCAAGCACTTGCCAAGCTGCCACCGGGCTCTGCTCCCATGGTGCTGGGCGTAGGAGCTCCCCACCACCCCTCTCCTCTCGCCCCAAGGCCCCGCAGCACCCACCCAGCACCTGCGCCCACCCGCTGGGTGCTGCGGCCACTCACCCACTGCCACAGCCCCAGCTCCTGCCCTCCGCACCCCGCATCTCACAGGGAGATTTTTCAGGGGTGCAGATGTGCCCCCCCCATCTGTTCCGACCCATTTCTCAGGTGGCTCAGGCATCCCCGGCACAGGGCACGGCACTTCCCACCATGCCGGTGCCGGCCGTTGGCAGCCGATATTCAGCTGATGCGGTGTCTGTGCCGGGGGGGTCAGGAGGAGCCGCGGGGCGAGGCGGGAGCACCGACCCTGCCAACCTTTTCCACCCCCTGACCTTTCCCGAGCCCCTCTCGGAAATGCCATGGAGCTCCTCTCCCAGCCGGATTAAATGTCAGGGAAGGTGCATTGAATATTTCCAGCCGCTGCGCCGGGTACTTGCTGTGGGTTTCCCCAGCACCACGGGCAACTCCAATGTGTGAACGGGCTATGGTCCAGCCTGTCCCCATCCCTGTCCCTGTCCTCATCCCCGTGCCACCCTGGCACAGGGCTGAACCGGCTGTGCTGCCGGGACGACCCGTGTTCGGCTGGCTGAGAGTGTTTAAGCAGAATTGAGTGTGTGCTCAGGCACTTTCAAACACAAGTAATCTTCATCTGGGAGACGGAAAGTGAAATATGTTATTGCCGGCCGCAGTAAATTACCCGTGCCAGCCCTTGCGTATAAAACATCGGAGTTGCCGGCCAGTGCACTCACTCACCCGCGCTGTGCTGCCTGCCACCCCCCATAAATTACAAAATAAACGGCTGGTGGTCAGCCCTGACGTGGTGCTGTGGCTTGCATGGCCACCCCGGCACCGGCACCCAGCCCAGCACCGGCTCCGGCACCGCACAGGCAGGTCCCGCTAGGGCAGGCAGGGCCAGGCAGGACCCCGGTGTTGGGGGATGCACCCCCCTGGAAAGCACCGGGTCCTGCCGGCAAGGCCAGCGGGTGCTGCCAGACCGGCAGCAGCAGCACTGCCACCGACCCCCCGCGCCCGCAAACGCGCGGTGCCGGTGCCGAGCAGCAGCACGGCACGCCGGCTGGTTCACCTCCTGCTCCCCAGGAACAGCCCCCCAGCAGGGTCCCGCGTCGGGGCGCCCTCGGCATCACGGCGATGGTGCGTGCACGCCTGCTTCGTCAAGGCTAACGAGCTGCGGCGGCAGGGCCGGCAGAAACACCCAAAGAAGGCAGGAGGAGAGCACGCAGCTCCTGCTCGTTTTTTTTCCCGGGAAAGGCCTTTGGAAAGCCAAACCCAAACCCATAAAATAAATAACGTAAAATAAATTCCTGCAACTTTAACAATCATTGTGTTGGATTTGGGAGATGTTATTCCTTGTGACAGACAAGGGCAATTATCTGCTATCCGCCAGCAGTTTTAGCCTAATTTCATTACTGCTGTGCAATTCTTCCCGAGCCGCTAGTCTATCACTGTCTCACAGAAAGGATTAGCCGGCACTTTCTTCATCTTCAAATGAATTTTAGCTGTCATGCCCTTGATGAATAGAAGAGGGA
Organism: Balaeniceps rex; assembly: GCA_013401315.1. Taxonomy (NCBI): domain Eukaryota; kingdom Metazoa; phylum Chordata; class Aves; order Pelecaniformes; family Balaenicipitidae; genus Balaeniceps; species Balaeniceps rex. The sequence goes on from VYZW01055062.1 coordinate 69,072, forward strand.
GGACTGCTAACCCACGCGAGCGAGCGTGGCAGCCCGGCTGCGCCACAAGCGCCCACGCCGGCACCGGTACCGGTGCTCGCCGATGAACGAACATCGCCTGTGTCGGGCACGCCGGAGCGCCAGGACCCGGCAGACGGGGATGCTGCCTGCTGCTGCCGGCACGCCGTGGCGAGCAGGGCTTTCCTCCGCGCTCTGCCTGCTGCGTGCAGGAGGAATCGGCTGCGGGCTGTTCTTTGGAGATCACATTTGGGAAGCGGGCCGGGCTCTAAGCTGGTGCCCAGGCACAGCATTTTCTCCTGGCATCCAGGAGGGATTAAAATGACAGCATCTGTAATACAAGAAAATAATGAACACGCCATCTTTCTCCCTCTCCAGAAGATGCTTATCTGTCAGCCCGGGCCACCGAGGAATAGAGAAAAGCAATTTAAACTTCAGAGCTGCAACCGCAGAGGATGCTGTGGGGAGAGATGTCCAGGTGACGGCGTTCCGTGGGGATCTGCCGCGGCCCTGGAGCTGATGGGCGAATTGATGCTTCGCTCTCCTGCCCAAGCTGGAAAAACACGTACGGAGCCCGGCTCGATGGCCCCGCGCTCACATGACGGGGATGCCTGCACTGGGGATGCGCCGGGGGCTCTTGTCACCACCAGAGCCTCCTCCCCAAATAACGGGGGAAATGGCTGAGCTCATCAGCGCGGCGAGCCCGGATGCACCCCAGGGTGCCCGGGGCCGGACGGCGAGAGCGGGTCCCCGGGGCCACCCCTGGATGCGGGACCTTGCATAAATGAGGAGCTCTGGAGCCAACTGCCGGCGCCGGGGGCTGGCGGCAGCCCAGGGGCTCCGTTATTTTTGTAAATGTTAATTCCCCACCGGCGCATCGTCCCGGCGGAATATTTTAGCACCTTTAATGCAATTTCCTACTCTCTCTGAAATATCATTTTAATACAACCCAGCCGCACCGTATACCTGCTCCCTAATAAACCTCTGCGACTTTAATGAACTAAATAGCAAATTACTTTTTTATTCAAGAATGAAATTTCATCATATTCATAATTCATATTTTATTTCAGACATCTGCTGCTGATTACATTACATTTAACTAAAATTAGATGATGCTCAGAATGTAATTAAGCCCCTGCCAAATTCTCTGGCCCACCAATACCAGCCTCGCTCAGCGGGGGCCGCTTGGAACCTAATATGTAATTAGGAGCTATTTTCTAGCTGTTTTTAAAGTCTGAAAATTAGCTGCCTTTATTAATCACACAGACAAATATAAAGCGGAGCCAACGCTTGCTGAAATTTCTAAAAAGGATTTTTTTTTAATTATACACCACATAGCGCTGAGACTCATTTTGAATGTTGATTTGTTGTGCACTGACATTTTGACAACTAGTTCTCAATTTGTCTGTCGTAGTTAGGCAACAACAAAGCAGACGGTAATACTTAACTTTCAAAACCTTCAGCGTGCCGGGAGGGGAGAGGGAAGGGAGAGACGGGGGGGAACGGGCTCCCCGTCGGCGCTTGCCTCGCCGGGGCGCAGCTGGGCACCCCGTGAGCCCCGGCCAGACCCCGGGAAGGAGGGAGCCCCGAAATCCCCAGCACCGGGGCGGCAGAGGGCACGGGGAGCCCTTCTGCAGCAGCAGATGCAGGAGCTGCAAACCGCCCTTGGAATGGCGCCTGTGGGGGTCCCAGCTCACCCAGGAGCCCCTGGTCCTCCTGGGGGCACGGGGCAGCACCCAGCTGGGGCACCCCCAGCCCCAGGGGGACCCCCAGATGCCCCGAGCCCTTCAGGCTCCCCGAGCAGAGCCGAGCACACAACGAACAGCGCTGAGCCCTGCCAGCCGTGCAGGGGGGTTCCCTGGCCCCACTCCTCCCCTGTCCCCAGGAGGGACCCCGGGAGTGTCGGGGAGCCCCGAGGGTCCCGAGCAGCCCCCCGTCCCCCCCGTGCCTGCACGCTGACATTTCCTCTCTCTCACTGACCCTTTTTCCGTTCTCTCTGTTATCTCAAATAATGTCACTGCCTCTTCAGCATCTATTCACCAGAGCAGAAAGCAGCCACTGCTGACACGGATTTAAAAAAAAAATAATACCATCTGTGCGTGGCAGGGGATGGGCAGCACCCACCAGGCCCCCACAGGCAGCGAGCGGCGCAGTCTCAGGTCAGGGGGGAGACCCGCTGGGTGGGGGACGGGACCCCCCCGGGGCGGTGAGAGACACCCCGGCGCTGCCCGCTCGCCGCAGACACCGCGGCGGCGATGCTGCCCCACGCGCTGGCAGCATCCACAGGCAGTGAAGGAAAATAAATATTTTGAAAGGTTTTCTTTATGCAAAGTGTTTTCCTTTTTGCTGGCAAGAAACGCCGGTGTCCCCCAGCTGTTGCCGGGTCCCGCAGCAGAGGAAAGCCCCCGGTCTCCCCTGGTGCTGCCAGCCAGGCCGCCCGCAGCCCCACGCTCACCCACGCCAGCCTGGCCAGGGCGGCCGGCACGCTCCCCAATGCCTCGATGCATCTTTTCTTTTTTTTGCAAAAGGATGGAGCGCAGCTTCCCCTCCCCGCTCCCACGCTGGCTATTAGAGGCAAACCCAGGATCGTTAGTCTTTCTGCAAAGCTCATAATGTGAAAAATGAAGCTCAAGAAAAATTAGCCAAATTACCAGGCTAATCCTTCAGCAGCAATCACTGCTCCGCTGCACATCCGTAAAACGAGACCAGAGAGAGCAGACGGGGCAGCGCAGACGGGAAAGCACTCGTGTGTTTGCAGTGTGGCCGGGGGACAGAAGGGCCCGAGTCTGTGGGGAGAACACACTCACTGGGCTTAATTTGTGGTTCAATTTTGCTCCCAAAGCAGCAAACTGCAGAGAGACACAGGGCTGTGCGTCCTTCTGCACCCACCGTGCCGCCGCAGGGCACGAGAGTCCTCGTCCTGGAGGCGCAGGGATGGGGTCCCCTGCATCCCCCACATCCCCCCTGCAAAGCAGGCGTGCCAAGCTCAAGGAATTGCAGGAGGTAGCTGCAAGTTGGTGCAACTGAAGAGGTGATTCCTGTGCAAAAGTTGGGGTCGGGTAGGTGCCAAATGTGCGTGTGCCCCCCGTGGTTATCACGGTGCTTGTAGCAAGGCCCCTGCGAAGGCTCTGACGGAGCCAGGGAGGGAGAATACAGAAAGGAGGGAGCGGGCGCTCCCATGCTCACAGATGGATGTGAAATCCGTGCTTACTTCTAACAACCTGGGACTGGCTCCAGCTGCTGACTTCGGCAGTTCTGGTCCCCGCGGGACAGGGAAGGCAGAGCCAGGCTCTGGCAAAGCCCCGGCGTCAGGGCAGGCAGCATCCTGCCCAGCAGCACTCCCACTGCCCCCCTGCCTGCGTTGCCCTGGGCCAGGGGCAGTGCAGAGCAGGGCCCTTCCCGCAGCGGAGTCTCACAGACCCTGGGCCAGGGTCACCCTCTACCCACCCGTGCCAGGATGGGGCAGCTGCTGCCACACTCACTCACTCAGCCTGGGAACATCGCCCACCTCCACTCTGCCAGGGAGCAGAGCGGGACGAGCAGAGGCTGGAGGAAACCTCCAGAGCTGGCCGGAGCCTTCCTGGGAAGGGGAGCTTGCACCCACCGAGTGTGCTGCAACGCTGCACCCCACCACAATTCAGATCACTCACACGACTCAGCCGCCGGGCTCAGCCACTGTCTTTCTCTGTGTCACTTCTGCACCTCCATCACACCCACAAACAAACCAGAGGCCAGCAGGACAAGGCTGCGAGTTTCCAGGCAAAAGCATCCCAAGTTGCAGGATCCTGCAGCGTGTGTTCTGGGCAGAGCCGAGGCCTCCCGCAACCCTGCCATGGCTAGATGAAAACTGAAGCAGGGACAGCACACTCAACATGCTCCGCTGTTCAGTGAAGGACAGGGGCAGCTCAGCAGGAGCCCCCCACACTGACCTGAGTTGGTCAGTTGCTCTATTTAAATGGCCAATTTTAATTATGATTTAAACCAGCAAATCAAAATTTTTATTCCGTTCTCTTCCTCCGTGCTCCTCCAGCACTCGTACCGTGTGCTCCTCCAGCACACGTACCGTGACTGCGAGAGAAGCAGCTAATGAGGATCAGCCCCAGACATGTTGTTTTGATGCGAAGTTTCTTTGCGCTGTATTTGGCATTTCTTTGTGCTAACCAGGACAAACTACAGACACATTTAAGCAGTTACAGAGTCAACACGCTTCCAGATACTCACATTGATTACACTGTATTAGAAAATGGTAAATTATTTATCAGGCTTTCTGACTTGCGATTAGTGTAAAGCTGTTCTTGGATGCAAATTGGAATTGTAATTAGACGTGTAGAAACCCAGCATCTGAAACATGTTGTTATTGAAGCAGTGTAAGGTACGTTTTTCCTTTTGTATCCGGCATAATTATCAAAGAACGCTTTGCACATAAAACCCCATCAACTTATTAAAACCAGAGACAGTTTTACATCTGATCAGCGAACTAAAGCTGGTCATCACAATGTTTGGATTTTAGAGCTAGTACATCTCAACTTCTCACACTTGATTTTTTTATTCTGCACTGGAAAAGGCAGGCAAGTTCCCCCACCTCTGCCAACTTATTACTCAGCTTTGAATGAAGCAATTCTTGAACAGAGCTACACTTAAAAAAAACCAAAACCCAGACGAACAGAATAATGCTAAAATCTCTTTGGCAGGTATAGAAGAGACCACAGCCACCAAGACTCAGCTTATTACTTCAAGATACTCTGGCTTCAGACACTTACCTGCCAATTCCCTTTAGTTCCGTGGTACAGCTCATTAAAATTTCAAAAGTAAAAACTGCATTTGCATTTGCCTAATAAGTTTAAATGCACTTAGGTTTTATAGTTTGCCAACTGCAAGTTATGGTCAGCTTTTTGAGGAGGTGGGTGATTTGGTTTTTTTTTTAACCCCTACTTAAAAACAATTACTTCAAATTAAAACAAATCTGTGTTTGCTCTCTCACTGACCCCCCTCCACCCGCAGTTTCCCCCCGTCCTGGCATGTTTTACACACCCAACAACAGGCAGGGCCAAGGACACGCTCATTTAAGACTGAAGTGCGAGAGATCCCAGAACAGCTATTGCAAGTAGAAATATTAAGACTGCCTTTGCCTTTAGCCACCCTCCTTGCAGGTGACAGTTCCTGTTTGAACCTGATCTCGGGCACGCAAACAGAAACCAGAGTCTGGCTACGGGACCTTGCTTATCAGCCCGGGCAGATATTATGGGAAAGAGTGAAAACAGTGATAATGTCATTAAAAATGTGCTGTTTCTTAAATCATTTTAATTATCCAACTCCTAATCAGCAGCAGGTAAGAGCTGTATTTAAAGGTTTCCTCTCCACCGTGAATTGCAGTCCAGGAGAAACGGAGACCTGAGTGTCAAGCCCTGAGCTGCCAAGACGCTTTTCACCCAAAAGTGTCAAAGCGCTCTGCACATCCACCTTGCCAGCCTCACTGCCCGCCCTCGCAGGACGCCAGGGGAGAAGGGAAGATACACCACATGCATCTGAAGCAGCAGAACCAAGCAAAGTGTCATTATCCGCGCTGGAATCCAGCAAGACCCTCTCCTCCTGCCCCTTGGGATTAGCACAGCAGTTGAGTAAGTAAATTCAAAACAGGATTTTGAGAGTCTGGGTCAAACTCGCACCTAGCCCAAGTGCAAGCAGTTGCTCCCCGGGTCCTCATCGTAGCCCTCACGCCCAGTGACACCAGCCCCGAAATTGGCTCCGCACCCACATCTAGAGGCCCACAGCCGCACAGCAGAGTGGGAGAGAAGTTTCCAGGCATCAGGGCTTGCAGAGCTATCGGTCCGAGGACATGGTGCCAAGAGCTCAGTCTTGCCAGAGGTGAAAGCTTAACTCTCGGAGAGCGCGTGCAGCACTTCGGCGTTTAAAGACGAGGAGTGGTGCAGGGTAACTCCAGGGGCCCCGATATTGGTCTCCCAGCATTCAAATCCACAGGCACATAAGTCTCGCTTGGCTGCTTCCACGGCCAGCGGGGAGGTGTCTGCCAAGAGGAAGGCAAGAGCAGCCAGTTAGTCAGCTAGGCCACTGCAGGGACACTGAAACGGGCCATCGCACATTTAAACACATGCCCCCTGGAACAGGGCCAATGCCCTCAAGATCTGACACACATAAATGAACGCACTGAATCACCCCCGTACAAAACACTGCAAACCACACCACCAGGCGACTCTGCTAGACACCATCCCGTGCTCATGACATGGCTTCACATCCCACCACAGCCATACGAGGGCTAGCATCATATCCCTCTGCTTCCAAACCTGACCCCACCGGCAGGGCCGCGTGTAACGGGGGAAGGATGCCCAGGGCGAGCAGAGGATTACTGACCTGGTCTCAGCAGGGTGATGCCACAGCCGCCCCCGCCAGCCCCGGTCAGCTTGCTATGCAGGCCGTGGGACGCAGTCACCCGGCACAGCCTGTCCAGGGAGGGATGGCCAACTCCGATCACATTTAAGTGGTGTTGGTTTATATCAAAGAGTTCCTAAAAGCAACCGCACACACATGAGATGAGCACGCACGGTGACAGAGGCTCTTCACAGTTGTGGCTCCCTCCCCAGTAAGGTGCAGGGGAGCTGCCCTGCCTTCCCAGCCACCCCCCCACGTGGCCATCTCATTTCTGCAGGGAGTTTGGCCACCAGCACGTCTCGGGGCCCAGCAGCACTGGGCAGCAAGGTCGAGGCCAGGGTCTGAGCCCTGGGCTGCTCATCTGTCCCTGTCCCCCTCATGATTTGTGCTGCTGCTGCCCACCACAGTGACAGTGGTACGACAGGTTCTGGACTTCCTTGCTCAGAAAGGACAGAGAAAAATCACAATCACCTTAAGCTGCCAGCAGGCATTTATTTCAGGCGCTAAATCAGAGCTCCCCAATGCCTCCCAACTGCTTCACCTCTCCCCTGTCACACGAGTGTTGAGCCAGAGACTGTGCAAGACCCCTCGCTGGCCGTGGGAAGGGCACTAAGCCAGCATCTCTCATTCCTGGCTGTCACCCTGCCCTGCAATCCATCCAGCATAACTAAATCCAGGGGACTTCTGACACAGCCAAGTCTGAAACGGCATTGCTGGAGAGGTGACATGGAGTTACCTCCCCTTGTTTGCATTGTGCAGCACTTCTCCCTCCTCGCGGGCAGGGCCTGGGCTACGAGCCAAGGGGCCTCTCACCAGCACCATGCTGGGAATCTGGCACCCAGCTCAAGTGGGGTCGAGAGGGTCCTCCCTTCAGGGGAGAGCAGCGCAAGCCACTCTCCAAGCAAGGCCGCCCTCCAAGCAGAGCTGCCCAGCTCTGGTGAGCTGCAAGTGCATCTCTGCCACGCTGTCCCAGCCAGCCACAAACCCTGCTGCTGCTAGAGAAAGCTGCCATGGCAGCAAAGTCCAAATGGCCCAAGTGATGGACAACACCACACAGAGGTGGGAGTTACAGCTTCTCTCCTCCCAGTACTAGAGGTGAGGAATTAGCGAACAGAGGAAAGGGCTTGGCCCACACTCAGAGCAAGCCTGAAGCAGGGCCAGGAACCGACACCAGGCCCCCCAAGCACCACAGTGCCCTCCCAGCTCATCAGCACCATCAGTGGAGGAAGCTCGTTCTCAGCACCACTGGTCCGAAACGACGCCTCGATCATCCCCCTGGTGTGTGGTGCCTGTTCCCCGCGCTGTCCCAGAGGGTGTCACAAGCAAGGAGCCAGCTGAGACGGGACCAGTCCCAGAGAAGCTCCCTAACAAGAGCCCTGTGCTCCCTCCTCCAGCCAGTGCCACCAAGCGCTTCCCTGCCTGCAGCTCACGGTGAGCCAGGAGGGATGCTGCACACAGGGAGCAGCGGAAGTCACACTGCAGTGTGGCAGGAGTCAGTCACATCACTCTCCCTCAGCTCTGCACAGGTCTCTCCTGCCAACACCACACAGGAGGGGATGATGCAGAAATAATCCCTCTCCCCCCTCCAGAGCATTTCTGTACTGCATTTAAACAAATGCGAGAAGATGAATTAGCCAGTTGCATGCAGAGCACATATATCGCAAGTACTGTGCTGGGTTGGACAGACGTCCATCTAGAGGCCTCTTTATATGCCTGAGTGAGGGCACAGCACTGTCTACGATGATCCAAGACACCTGCCATCTCCTGATCCAAAATCTGCTAGGAATCAGATGACAGCTTATGACACAGTAGACTAGTTCGATGGTTCAAATACAATGCTGTCCAGAACTGTACATTTCAGAAATAGCCAAATATATATATATTTGCGCTGCATATAATCAACTGTGCCTCTGTGGGCAGTTCAAGCACAAGATAAACGAACAGATTCAAGACAGAAACCTGCTCACTGCAGTGCTGCTTCCCAGGAATTGTATACAAGGCTGCTTTGGCAACTTTCATGTGAGGATCTCAAAGCACATTTCAAATTAGCCCTCCTCTTCCCCACCTCCCAATACTTCCCACAGTCTGAGCAATAATGCATTAAGGTGGAGAGGAGTTGTCTGAAGTTGCGCTGCAAACAGACTCCAGATGTCCCCCCGCTGATGCCAGCTCAGCCCTCATTAGGGTCAGCCCACCCTGATGGGTACAGAAACCCACCACGTTCCTGGCGCGAAGGGAGCAGAAGGACTTTGCTACGAATCCCATGGGAGGCCCTCCCGTGCCTGCTGCAGTCCCAGCACCAGCTTACCCACATACAGCGAGGTACAACACAGCCTGAAGCAAAGAGGAGAAGGCTGTATCAGCCATCTGCTAACAGAGCGGCCCTACACTGCTGCCACAAGTCGAGTTGGGACAGCAGCTCTCTGTCCCACCCCAGAGACCCCTCCTGCACCTCTGGAGCACACTCACGGCTGTGGAGGGGACAACCTGCCAGCGAGAGCAAGGACAAGCAGAGGTCCTCACAGGAGAGCCGAGAGGAGGGATCCAGATGCCAACAAGGAACTACACTGCTGGTACCAAATGGTTCTTGACCGTCCAAGTCACTTGGCACCCATGGCCAGACCAGGTTTGCCTCAGCTGGGACGCTGCCACACATCCTTACCCCACGCTTGTATGAATCAGTTTTACAGTGATCTCGGCACTGCAAAAAACTTCTTCAACTTGGAAGCATGTTTCCCCCCACCACAGCAGCCTCTCTGACTTTGAACAAAGCCAAGACAAACACAGATCTTTGTATGCACCTCATGCATCAATGTCAGGTCAGCTGCGGGCACAACTCTGTTTGTTATTGTCTGGAGCCAGGATGAGCGCAGAGCAATGGGAGCTGGCTCGTAACCAGTCCATCACAAACCAGTAGCTGCTGGGCTCTGCTCTCCACTCCAGCCTTGGCAATGACAAAGCAGTTGCTTCACAGGCAGTGACTGCCAGAACGAGCGTGGCTGGCCCGCGGCACAGGGAGGCAGCGTCTCAGCCTGAACTCACTCCACGTTTCTTAGCAAAGGAAAACAAAACCTCCAGAGCTACAGGTCCAAAAAGCACCAGGCCCACTCCCTCCCTCCCTGTGCACTGCTGTGGAGAGACACCAGCAGCATTTTCTGTCCCTTGGCTCCAGGAAGGGCATTAAAAGCAGCTCACACAGTCCATGGTTTCACTCGGAACTGAACATTTCCTGCTATCAAATTTTTTCTTAGACCTAATGTTCTTTAAATGACATTTTGATGTTCAACAGTAACAGTGTCTAAAAATACTGGCGAACAAGCCCTTTACCTCCAGCACAGGGTAATACTCTGGTGATGGATTTGCAGGCATCGCTTCCAGAACACTTTGGCACTCCTGAGAAATTGCATCGATGGAGTCCAGCACCGGGTTCATTATAGCAGGGAACTGAGAAGGGGGGAGGCAAGATGTGAGAAGGCTGCTCGCTAGTCTTCGAATACCACTGTGATAGAACTGGCCCCAGCCTCTTGGAGCTGAACAATTCCTCATCCCACTTGGGGCTACTCATTCACGGAAAGCTTCCCTGCAGAGAAGGGCAATGGTAAAGTTGCTCCCACCTGCAGAAACTGGAGGAACAGAGGGAAACAGGCCAGAGGAAGGAACTGGTGATTTTTGTGGCAAGCCCTGTTAGTGCTGGAGAGAGGGAGGAGGTGAGCTGCACCTCCATTCCCAGGGCAGCTGGGTGTTAGCTAGCAGTGGGAATGCGGTGACCACAGGATGGATCTCCCAAGAGATCACCATGAGACCTGCAGTCCCGCATGAGGAGAACTGAGCTCGTGAGAGTTATCCCCCCACCCTGCCCCAGCACATATCTCAATCCCCATGACCATGCAGGTGCTGCACCTTCAGGATCTTCTCTTTGACACCAGCCACCAGGACCTTGGTGCTTCGAGGGACTTTTGTGTTGGTCAGCAAAATCCTCAGTGTCGGCACCCTGGAAGCAACAAGAGACATCCCGTTGCCTCTGTCCTTCACAGTCCCCCAGCAGCTCCCAAGGCCCAGACAGCTACACTTCTTTCTGCCTCAAAAGGCCTGTTTGAGCAAGACACCCAGGATAAGGAGTCCCATTAGTTTTAAAAAAGTTAAGCAGGTGCTTAAATGCTGGCTGGGTTCAGGCTTGTTCCTCTTAGATACAAGGAACAACTGTACTAGTGCTATAAATAGGACTGTAACACATTTACTGAAATCCATGTTTTTCAAGCAAAATTTTTCCTTTGAAATACTATCTGCGAGACTAGCCAGCAGTAGCCATTAACTGCTAATAGAGCAATTTCATGCACTGTGAAAGATTTTAATGGAGTCAGATTATACTTCATTGGCAGGAGGCAGAGGGAATATGCAGGACCTGGATTTGTCTCTGCAGCTTGGTTTTCACACAGTCCTACCATCAGGTAAGCAAAAAGTTCCCCCTCCCCACAATGTCATTTGCTGCCAGGAGCAGATCCGTTCCTGCTGCCCATAATGCCATGAAATTAATATTGATCCTTTGTGCTGTGTTCATCTAATGTCAGATAATGACCAAACATTTCATTGCTCCTGTCCACCCCAAACCAAGACAACGCTCAAGCTACCCACACCCACGGCAAAATCTGGGTACAAAGCCCTTCCACCATGCTGTTAGCAATCTCTCATCAATCTCATACCCTACGAGATCCACCCAATGCCTCTTTGACATATTCCACCCACCGTATGTAAGCATTATTTTTAAACTCGAGTATTACCTCTTTAATGGTGTGATTTTTCCTGATTGGTATCTCAGGGCTCCACCTAAAGTAAAATACATGCATTGTCTCAGTACACAGCAAGCTGAGAGATAACACAGTGTCGTAAGAGACAGAAGGTCTTTCATCTTTAGAACCTCACCCAGAGTATATGACAGTAATTGCAAGAAACACCAGCTAAATGAACCATGTTCTCAGACAGCATGAATCTGCCTAACCCTGCTGACTTAATGAGAGGGTCTGGCCGGACGTAATTAACCCAATGCTTTTCCCTTTGCTCTCCTCTACTTTGGGATCACATTAAATATTTTTTAAAAGGCAAAGAGTTTGGCCAGCATTAAATCTTTACTGAAAAAAGGAATCAAGCAGCGATTCCCTGGGGCAGAGCCAAGCACGCAGGTTTCAAACTGGACTGAACGTGTGCACTCATGTCAGCAGCCATCCTTCAGCGTGGAATTTCATTGTCCAGAAGGAATGTCTCACTTGGCTCCTACTTTTACAGAGACATTGTGATTAGGTCTCATTAGAAAGATTATTAAAAGTCTCCAAGATCACTTCCAAAACACTTGGAAGTCTCTGCTTACTGAAACTAAATGACAGCTGTCCAACTGCATTTTCTACCGCATTATCCTTGGGACAGGATTAGGTTTCTTTGTTCACGCCAGAATGTTTAAATTTCAGTATTTGCAGCAGGGTCTCTGCCCCACAGCACTTGCCTGGGGGACACAGATCTCTGGTGTCACTGCAGCCAGTCCCCAACAGCCCAGCTGGCTCCAGTCCCAGCTTACAGATGGGGCAAACCAAGACAGGGAAGGATTCCCTCTACTCAGGTCAAAACGGGGATCTGAATTTGGGAGTTTCTGGTCCCTCTGCTGCACCTCAGTGCAGTGAGGCAACCTGCCGATCCAGTCTCTGCAGCAACCCCAACCAAGCCTTATCATTTGGAGAAATGCAACTTGTGGCATCTGCTCACCACCTTCCCACAGCTGATGCACACTGTGCAGCAGAGAATGGAAACATGTCTGCTGGTCTGCCACACCATCGACCTCTCCTCAGCACCCACATTCAGTGCCGGGGAGCAGCAAACACACACGTACCCCAGGTACCAACAGCATTATCCACACCCGAGGGATTGCCATGGATCACCCGCTCCCCCTGGAAGGCCCAGCTGTTAATCAAAGTCAGCTCTTCTTCTGTCCACCTGAAAGGCAAGAAAATTACTCCAACACACAACCAAAACCAGCACATGCAGAGTGACAGACAGAAGCACCAGAGGCCACAGGAGATACCAAAGCAGCGGGAACCATACAAGGCACCCAGATGCTGTGGGAAGCCCCAGCACTGCAAATTCCCTCTGCGCACTGCATTCTTTCAGCACGGAGCAGACATCGCTGTTTACAGCACCTAACTAGCACTTGGCACTTTTCTGCATGGCAGCATGTAGAACACATCCAGCCCCACGAGGGGAACTGGCGCTGCTCCATGGACAGAGACGGCACACACGGCACAACCACTACCCAGTGCTCCTGGTGCAGGCCAGCAACGAGGGAGGGAGCAGATTCAGGGAGAAGATCCCAGCCCTGGCCTAGTGAAGATCAAATTTAACTGAACGCAAGTCCAGACCTATTCCCACCTCCCCAACACTGCGTGTTACCACACATCTCAGCCTGAGATCCTGCTCACCAACAGGCAGGACGGTGTATTTCTAGACACAGAAGGCACAATGTGAGAAGAGAATAGTAAAAGTTGCATTTTGCACGTGCAGCTTCAGCCTCTAATTGCCAGATGCTCAGCTGCAGAAGCCTCACAAATTGGGTCAAAAGGTGTAGTTAGAACTAATTTACTATCTCCAGCAAAGACTTTTGATTTTTAGGGATTAACTCCTAACACTTCAAGCTGCACCGGGTGCTGGCATTTAGAGCACAGAAGGGAACCAAATGCAGATCCAGGTGGTGTTATGCTAAAAACACAAAACCAGGTCTTTCTGTTGTCTTAAAAGCAGTCACATAAACTGGTAAGTGCTTTGAGAGTTTAAGTGCTCGCACAAAGAGTTTGGTGCTGGGTCAGACTCAGCAAGGATCAAGGCCCCTGACTGAACATAGTAATTAACAGGCTGTAGCAATACAAAAAGCAAACGCAGAGCTGCCAGTTACAAAGCAATTGCTGGCTGCAACTTCACTGCAATTCCACCACAGTGCTTTCTCCCCCAGCGCCTTTCAAAACCCCACTGCTCTGGGCCTGCTTCTGCAACATGCACCCACGCAACCACCTTCAGAACTCACCAGTCTATTTCAAACCCACTCACTCACTCCACGCTGAAGGACTATCTCAAACCCTGGCAGCCCAAGGGAAGCTTGACACCCACAGGGAGCCAGCTAGCCCTCCTGCACCCTGCTGTAACACACTTAGACTCACACAGGCACACAAATACACATCTCTGACCCTGCCCTGGAACACAGCGCTGCCTGCTCTGCAGTCCAGACACACAGCACGCATCCCAAGCCACCATTCAAATGGCCTAATGCACAGTGGTATCAGATATCCCAGCATCAGTAACGTTCTGCAGAGATCAGAGCTGGTGTTTGGTGCAGCGAGAATGTGCATTCAACTGGTTTTTAGACTATGGGGCCCAGAAAAGGTATTACATGATGGAGCAGAGGCACAAACATGGATTTTGGAAAAGCATCACACAGTCTTACATGAAAGTCACTTACAAGAACGGTCACTGACCACCAGTAAGGCAAAGCAGAAATTCTGAGAGCCACCTGCTATCTGGAAGCTGCTTCCTTTAACTCCCCACTTCCCTGGGCCCCAGCTGAATGTCTTTATCCATCTCCACACACCTATCATTTCACTTGCCAATATTTAATCTGTGAAGCATTCAGGAAAACAGCTCACACCACCAACACTCAAAATAGAAGTGCAGTTTGCTGTAAACCACTTGTTTTTAATCCTCTTTGAGAGGCTGTGATTCTTCTCTACACAGGAGTCATCATATCACGCTGTTCTTTTCTTGCGACGTTAAGCAAAAACCTTCTGAAGTCTGACACCCCCATCTCTCACTTACCCCGCTGCATGCCAGCTGGAAGAAAAAAATTACGCTGTATTCAAGCTGAAGCTAAGACATGCGAGCAGGGAATGAAGACATGCTCGCTGCCTGGTTTGGAACTGGCCTTTCATTTCTCATGCTGTATGACTATTTGGGAGATTTGCCTGAGCACGGCATACAAACTGCTCCGCTCTAGGAACTTGTTTCTGGGTCAGGCTGCAAACTCTGTTTTTGAAGCAGAACAGAGTCACCCCCTCTTGCTGTCTCACTTTCAGTCCCACACAAAATCCGCAGAAGCCAACCATAAAAGGTTTGCACCTGGCACCAAATGAACAATAGAGGGTTCTGACGCTCCAGCTGCGATACGCATCTTTAAACAGAGCCTCCTCAGACACAGAGCAGAGCAGACCAGTTTTTCAAGACTGAACTCCAAGGGAAAGCAACCCAAGGGCAGAAGGAAAGAAACTCCCTTTCACCAGCCACTGATAAAGGGGAAACACAGGCAGGAGATCAGAAGGAAATGTACCACATGCAGAAAAAAATTCAAGTGAAAATGCAGAAAAGACAGAAAGGATCCTCAATTCCTTGAGGACTTAAGGCAAAACCTGGAACTGCTCAGGGACAGAGAGGAAGTAGAGTTTAAAAAAAAAAAAAAATCACCATATTAAAGTGTGTTTTATTTGCTTGGCAAAATAAAGCTTTTTTTTTTTTTTTTTCTTTTTAGAATGTATATATCTTACACTAGACAAGGGAAACGGTGCAAGTTTTACCAAGTCTCTGCATCCAGTTGCTTTTATCAGAAGCGAATTGTAAACATGTGATTCACAGGTCAGAGCCCTGGGACAGGGCACGTCCCTGCTGCTGGGAACACAGGGCAGCAATAGGAAAGGAAAGGGAAGGAGCTGGTCTCAGGGTGCCACTGCTGTGGCCACAGCCATAGCCCAGGAGATGGCCAGGGAGACCAAGAGAAGTGCCAGTGCCAGAATTTATGCAGGTAAAAGGAAAGACAGGGGCACAGAGAGCAGAGCTGCCCCGGGCTGTGCATCCAAAGCAGGGAAGCTTCCCCGATGCGTTACCTGGCTGTGGACTCTCCCTCCTTCAGAGGGCACGAAATGGCTCCACACGCTGTCAGCAGGGCAGCTGCTAAGCAAACAGCATAGGCAGCACTTGAACCCAGTCCGGCTCCCGTGGGCAGCTCAGACCACACCAGTATGTCCACACTCGGAACATCTCTGAAACATAAACATACAGGATGTAACACAACGACCTTCAATTCCATCTTGAGACAACATTTCAAAGGCAAAAAGTTGCCAGTTAGGACTGATGACATGAAAAGCTGGTTGAAAACTGGCAACATCAGCACATACATACGCATCCGACACACACGGGCTTCACAAGTGCTCAGTTAGCACAGCTGAGTAGCCTTGCTAAGCCATTGTACTGGAACAAAGCCTTGCTGAATTGGATCTATGATTAGCACAGCTTGTCAAGCTGCTAGCAGGGGCACTTAGTAACTAAATACTTGAGTAGCACCATAAAGAGACCCTTCAAAGATTGTTGTAAACATGAATTTAAACATATTTCTAAATAAAGCCTAAATATCCCAAATCCGTAACTGCATAGTTACATCGCACTGGGGCTACAAGCTGATGGGGAAGATGAAATGTGCACATCTGTGCCCACATGCCCCTTTTCTCCATTGAACGTGTCCAGGTTGTGTTACAGACCCTACCACCAAACCCAGGAGCTTTTTACTGGCTGTGTGACATGAACTATGAACTGATGGTTTCAGAGCAGGCTGATGACAGCCCCAGTGCTCTCACCAAGCAACTTGGAGACTGCAAAGCAAAACACGATGCAGCTACACATCATAATTCTTTAACCTTTGATTCCTTTGCTATGAATATTGAAGTCAGGTTCTGACTTGGTTTAAAATTGCAAGCAGTGCTGCATCAGACATTGCCCTGAGCACCTGTCTGGTAACTTACACTGATTATCATCAACAATGTTGGTCAAGTTCAGAAACTGGAACAGCCCTGAGCTGCAGTTACTCCAGGTTCTCATATTTTTAGGGAGATTCAGCCCACAAGAGGGATCAGACTAAGCTCAGACAATGAATTCACAGCTCGTTTCTGTAGCAGTTTTTCTAACCGAAGCCAGGATGAAGTGAGCTGCGTGCTGGAGGGAGGGATATCTGTCTCTGCTGCTGCTGAGTGTGCAGGAAGGGTGCGATGAACTGCTCTGACTTAAGCACCTCAAAGCTAGATGCCTAATGAGAACAGATGATTCCCAGCCCACCTGCTTGGGGCACCCCACCCACCAAACAGCTCAGCTCTGAAGAGCATCTCCTCAGGTGCTCAGAACGTAAATGAAGTCAGATTCCTTGTAATTTCTGATTTTGCCTCAAAGATTTGGTTTCTCCCTGTGACCTTGTAAAAGCAATTCATGGTGAACAACACTCAAGACAGCATGTTTATTTTAGGGCAGGAAGATAGCCTTACCCATACTTAGCCGAAATAGCCAGGCACATATACAGAAAGGCAAGAGTAGCAAGGCTCTCAGGAGCTGAGGCTCCGGCAGCAATTCCAGCAAACTCCTTCAGTGTATCCAGCTGTTCTACGCTGGGGGACTTAGATTCATCAAAGTCAGCTACGGAAGCAAGCAGGGGAGAATTTAAACACTTAGAAACCAGGGAATTGTTAAACTTGAAAGCAGTATTTACAAGAACAACATCTCCTTGTTATAGTTATACAGTTATACAACATCTCCTGTTATAGTAGGCAGAAACAGATTGAGCCAATTCCATATTTCACTTACAAACTTTCTACCTGAGGATTCATGATAAAATAAAAGCAAAATGTCCAGCAGCCACTCTGAACACCCAGTGTTTCCACACACCACACCTGCATTGTATTACAGCAGCTGTCTCCTTGCCTACACTTTCCAGTGCGCCCATCCATCACTATGTGGAACTTGTTAAGTCACAAACTCTTTATTAAAGAACAAGGATATTCTGATACACTTCACACAAGTCTGGACTCCAAATGGCCAGGAGCAGGCATCAGCGTAAGAGAACTTCTGGTCAGCGCTGAGAGAGGTTACCAACACTCTGACTCAGCAGACTTTGTTGTGCTTTCTGCTAAGCAAACAGTGCTCGTGAGGGTCACAAGAGTTAACCACCAGGTACTCTGGAGGGAAATGGCACAACTGCCAGTCAGAGGCTCCACTCAGTACAAGATACTGCAGAAATTCCAGTGAGGGTCAGCATGGGGCAGACAAGCAGGAAAACAGGCCCTGTACTCCTGCCTTCCCCAAGAGCCCTCAACCCAGGCCAGCTCAGAGGGACTCCTTTTTGGCCCCCCATCAGTATTACACCTGGATGTGGGCCCTGGCTGGCTTCTGTATTTATTACACCACCACATGAGCAGCAGCAGCACTAGAATAAGCCCCTGGGAACCTGAAACAGGACACAGCCACAGCAAGGGCCACTCACAGATACCAGAGCATCAGGCAGGTCACGAGAGGCACACACAGGGAGTGTGGGTGCCCGAGCTGGAAGTGTGCAGGGACACATTATTTAAACACACACTGAGCGTGGTCACAGATGACAAGGCCCAGCAACATTGTGCAGGGGGAACAAATAACCCTGCGAGGTCCCAGCACAGTCACCGGGCAGAAGGCACCGAGCAGGACCGAGAGCCCCACACTTCATACAGGCAGCACTTTCCTCCTCCCAGCGCTTGCCTGCAAACCCCCTCCGCAGGGCTTGGAGGCGGGGAGTGTCCCAGCTCCTCACGACGCCGACGCCGGGCAGGCGGACGCACACCCTGCCCTCACCACAGGGCCGCAGGCGGAGGAAGGTCCTCAGGTCCAGCGCCACAGCCAAGGCCACCTGCGAGCGAGGAGAAGCGGCGTCAGGGGAGGGGAGAAGAGCCGGGCCGGAGCCCCGGGAGCCGCCGGCGGTGGCGGCGGCAGACTCCTTACCTTGCCGTGCACCACAGCGTGCTCCCCGTGGAGGATCACCTTCCCCGGGGCGGACAGCACCAGACTCCGCTCCCACATCTCCCGCAGCAGAACGCAGCCCCTCAGGAATCCCGCGCCGCCACGCCGCCTCAGCTGCCCAACTCCAATCACGCAGACTGACAGCGCCACTCACCAATAGGAGCCGCGCTCTGCTCCGCCCTCCTTGAATTTAAACCAATAGCCTGGATCCTCTTGGGGGCGGGACTTCGGGAAGGCCAATCGGAAGGCGGCGGCGCGGAGTGGTGCGGCACTGGGGTGACAGCGCGCGTGGGCGAAGGGAGGGACGGCGGCCGCGGAGGGTCAGGGGGCGGCGGCCGGCGGCTACGGTGGCCGGGAGGGATGCTGCGGCGAGCAGCGGTGGCGGTGGCGGGCCGTGGCCTGCGGGGGCCACTGGGAGCGACGGGGCGACGGCAGCGGAGCGGGGCGGGCAGGTGAGCGCGGGGATGGGGCCGGGGGCCGGGCGGGGTAGGGCCCGGCGCCCCCTCTCACGGCCTGTGGCTCCGCAGCCCCGACGGCGGTCCCCCCGACCGCGGCCCCCGCAGCGACCGGGCGCCGAAGATCTACACGAGGACGGGAGACGCAGGTAGTGTCTGGGGGCGGCAGGGGGGTGCACCGAGGGAGCGCGAGGCGGAGCGTGGCCCGACCGCCGCGGCTCCGCTGGGCCGGGCCAGGCCTCTGAGCGCCTCCCCCGGGCCTTTTCCAAAGGCTTCTCCAGCACCTTCACCGGGGAGCGGAGGCCGAAGGGTGACCGTATCTTCGAAGCCCTGGGAGCTACGGACGAACTGAGCTCGGCCATCGGGTAACCCCCTGCCCCAGGACCCTCTCCCGCTGCCGGGCAGAGGGGCCATGGAGGCCCAGCCGTGTCCTGCCAGGGTGGCCATGCTCTCCGGGGCGCTCGCCGCCAGCCCGGGGAGTTCTGGCCCTGGCCCGGCCGCACCCAGGCCCTCCGCATGCACAAAGGCCTAGCAACACCGTCCCAGCCCTTTTCTGTGGGGGTCTTCTGGGCGTCCTCTTCCATTAAGGACCGCTCTCCCAGCCCTGCCGCCCAGCAGGAGGGAAGGGGATGCGCTGTGGACCAAACTTCTCTGGAGGGTTGCACTGACAAACAGCCAGGAGCGTCCAAATTCTGTGTTTTTCGTATGGAGAAACATATACGTGCAATCGTAGTAACTTTTTCATTTCCAGTTAACTACTTTTTTTTTTTTTTAACCTAGGCTTGCTGGTGAATTTAGCAGTGAAAAGGGCCACACATTTGTTGAACAACTTCACAAAGTGAGTATTAACGATAATCCTCACCCAGTGTAGTCACTTCATCTGTGCTATTGAAATGTATTCTTAAACTCTTTAATTTTAGACACAGTGCTCCCACTGACACACAGGAATTTAATAAATTTAGTATTAAAACAAATAAATACTTAAGACTTTGACCCTTGACACAAGTCTTGTTGTCACATAGCCTCAGATTTGAAATTGGGGCAAAGTAACCACGTGGGCACGATGGTGGGAGACAGGTCCCGCCGTGGCAGTCTGTGAGTTTTGCTAATTAGCTTCGCTGTGCACAAGAATGCAGAAGGAGCTAATCAGAGATTTTAAAAAGCTTTACCAGACTGCCTCTCAAGAATCCTGGGCTGTGGAGAGATGCGCCCTCTTGGAAGCGGACGTGACATCAAGCCAGCGCCGTGTGCAGCTGTTTGTCACTGCCTTTCTTCCAGAGGTGACTGGTTCGGTGTCCTACCAGCAAAGGGATTATGTGAGCACTCCCCAGTCTGCTTTCTGCAAAGTCAGCCAGGGTGGTTTAATGTGCCAGTGAAAACAAGTACATGCACTAATCTGGCTTCTCATAAAGCAATTAGGGAGCACTTATCTGATCCCCCCTGCCAGCAGGCTGGGGGATGATGAACAACAAGGGTAGGATCTTCTTTAATCAGCACAACCAGCTGTCGCCTCCCAGAGCTTGCTGCAGTTGTGCCGGAGCATCAAAGGCTGGTTAATGAAAGCACTTCTTATTTTTGTCCTGATTGCCACATCTAGGTCCAGTGTATGCTGCAGGATGTGGGCTCCAACATCGCGACGCCTCTCTCCTCAGCCAGGGAGGCTCACTTAAGTAAGCCCCACAGTACCTTTCCTGGGATAACAGTTCTTGAGTCACAGCTGTCCTTCCAGACTGGCGCTGGGGAGGCTGTTCCGGTGTGTGGTAGTTAGAGTGGCCCAAGGGCTGCTCTGCAGTGTGTGTCTGGTGCTGAATGAGGTCACACCCAGTCCCGCAAGCTGCTGCCTTTGTGTGACTCAAGCAATGTAAGCTGGCCTGGGGCGCTGCCCCAACAGTGACACCCAGCCACAGCTGCTGAATGGGGAGCCAGCCCTGCTCTGGCAGGAGGATTTTTTTGGGATGCTTTCTTAGGACTCGCTGATCCAAGAAATATTGAAGTAGAGCTCTATCTGTAGACTGAATCACTTCTGCATTTCTTTTAGTTGATGATTCTTTTCCCTCTGTAGAACGAACATCTTTTAGTGAGAAGCCAGTTCTGGAGCTGGAGCAGTGGATTGACAGTTACTCGGAACAGCTTCCTCCGCTCAGAGCTTTCATCCTGCCAGTAGGTACTGCTTATGCCTCTCACTGACTGGAGAAGGCTCATTTTGTTAGGGTAAATCTGCTCTACCACTTGCCATGGGAAAACAGGTTGTGAGGCCATTATTTGCATGGACAAATACCAAAAGAAAAGCAGAGAGAAGGACCCAGTTGAGTTAAATTTCCACATCCTACTGCATTCAGGTATCTCTTCCCAGTTGCCTAGCCATAACATAGGGTTCAGTTGCATGCGTGTGTGAGATGTGATAAGCTTTGCTGCAGTTATACAATAAGGTGGATGGCTATATCTGTTGTTAGCAGACATTGATGCGCCTGTTTCATTGTTGTTTCAGTCAGGAGGTAAAAGCAGTGCTGCTCTCCATTTTTCCCGAGCTGTCTGCCGGAGAGCTGAAAGGTGGTGAGTGTTGGCTGTAGTGTAACAGAATAAAATTGATAAAAGGTGATCAGAATGCTCCAATGGTAGCAAATTGTTGCGGTGGGAGCAATCGACCATAGCTGTATTGCACTGGGCTAGAGCTTGAGTCAAGCTTCATGTGTTTGTGTTAGTCAAATTCCAGGAGTGCAGTCAGCAAAAAGCAAGTCTCTCTTCCCTCCCTTGAACTGGGTCATCCAGGCTAAGAACTTCAGAAGGAACAGATAGGTTTATGTTGAGATGCATCTACGTGTTCAGCTCGTATCTGGTTTCCTAAATGTATTTTGTAGGCGAGCAGACATGGAAGCTGGGGCACTGGCAGGTGTGAGATCCAGGGAAGCTTTAAGATGTTATTGTCCACACCTACCTTGTCCCACTTCTCTATTGGAGATTAAAGCTCCCCGGGTAAGGTCCGTAGGAGAAAACTCTTGTCTGCTCATCATGTAAATCACTTGCAGGCAAAGTCTCTTGTGTTAGCCTGAACCTGCTCACCAGCAGTTCTAAGTGGCTGGAGTTCTTTACTGAAGCTGCTGATGTGCAGGAAGATGTTTCTGTGGATGTGCTCTGCTGTGATACTCTGACAAGATACACTGGAGCAGCGTGATCTTCCAAAAATTAACATCACAGTCAGTGGTTTCTTGTCAAAAGAAAGCTAGAATGAGGGCTGTATACCAGTCAGGAGGCAAGGAACAGCTCTGTTCCCTCAACAAAAGAAGGGTCCCTGTTTACCTGCAGAAAAGGATAATGATCCTTCAGGGTATTAATCACCTGCAAACTGCTCCCATTGTTAGTGATACCCCACTGATGAGTAGCCTTTAGAGGAGTGGAGCTGCAGTCCTCAGAACAGTTACAAAATTAGTTGCATTATGCAGCCACCACAGATTCTTTTGGGGAAGTAACCAGTGTTCACATGATGCTGTGGGGAGTTAGGGTGGGGACTCCAGGTGAGGTTGGGGTGTGAAGGTTGGTGTTCCAGCAAATTGCAGTCATCTGTGCATTCAGAGCTAGAAAGTTAAATACACTAAAAGTTTCCTTTTTTTGTTCTAGCGTGGTTCCTTTAGTGCAAGCAGGGGAAGCAGATCCAAATGTGGCCAAATACTTAAACAGGTAAAAAAAAAAAAAAAATCCCAAATCCTTACTCTGTGCTACTAAGTGTGCCTGTTGTTGTTCGCTTAGTCTTGGGATAAAACTCCGGGTTTTACCTCTCAAGAAGCTTCCCCTCTAGAATATGATCTTTGAAGCTTCAACAAGCAGCTTGTTAAAAAGCACTGTTGAAAGGCTGCAGAGCGTTTACAGACACTGCTGGGGTGCTGAGGGAGCAGTCGCTTAACTTTCTTATTGAAGGCCATTTTGGAAATCACTTCTCATGTGGTCTCTCTTTGCCTTTCTTTACCTGCAGTTCTTGTGCTGTAATCAAATGTGCTTTGCTGTGTAGTTGTGCATTGCTGGATACAAATACACCTGGTGTGAGAAGTGGTTTCACTGCTTTTCCCTTGGTTTCCAGACTGAGCGACTATCTCTTCGTTTTGGCACGTTACGCTGCAATGAAGGAAGGGAAGGAAGAGAAAATATATGTAAAGCCTGAACCGTAACTGGGAGCTGGAATGCTTGTTTCCTAGGTCATGGGAAGCTAAATCCAGCAGACTGCTTTCCCCCATCAAGGAAGGGGAAGAGAACAAGGCTGGATTGGAAATGTGAGCTGCCAAGAACTTCAAGCTTAAATAACTAGGACCTTGTTCATAAATACTGTGAGGAACACAGCTGTTCTGTTCACTGGGCCTTGTCCAAATGTCCCTTGTATAACACTGCGGTGATGGCATCAGAGTTACTCTTTGCCCAGGGTTGGAGCTGAGGCAGGAGACTTCAGAGAACTGCAGCTGATTTCTAGAGATGTCTTAATTTCCCTGGGCAGTGGCAGGTGCTGTGGAAAGGCTTTGACAGGACTCTGAGGAATGAAGAAGAGAAAACAATCAGCTTCTCTTTGTAAGTCATAATGCTCATACAGAACAGCAACTGTGTAGAGATTCAGGAACTCTGTCCACAAGCTTTGAAATAATAAATGTGATTTACTTGTACCAAAGGGCTCTTAACTGTCATACCTTAATACTGAGCCCAGTGTGCTTTTCTTTTTTAAGTTGCTTTCAATCCATCAGCCCTGGCTGAAGCTGAGCTGTGTAGATTTACAGGAATGCACTAAGAATTTTTTGGCTCTGGCTGCCTCTCTATGCATGTGAAGAATGTCTCTGTGCTGACAATCCAGCGCATCCTCTGCCAGGAACGGGGCTCAGGCAGGATAGAGGGATTAAAGGAGGAAGGACCAAATCTTACAGGTCATGTGCAGGCAAGATGATTCTATGGTTCTAAGCTCTGTTTAGGTAGCTGGGGTTAACTCCACGTGGAGCTGCCCCTCCGAGCACACAGACCCCTCTGAGTTTGGTCACAGCATCCCCCTCTGGCTGCAGGTACCAGCTGAAGGAGTAGAGCCCTTGTTTAGTTTTAGTATCTGTCTACTGGGGACCACTCGAGTCACTAAGTTTGCAGATAAAGGGGTTGTGATGAGTAGCAGGGGCCTGGTGCCTTCTCAGCTGACAGCTAGAGTTGGAAGAGAGAGGCTAACACCTAAAGGGGTTCATATCTCACACACATTCACGTCTGTGTTTACCACAGGAGCGTCACTGTCACGGAGCCCTCAGCAGGGTAGATGAGAGCATGTTCTAGAGCTTGGAGAATCTGGCCGCAAACATCACGATAGCAGAACGCAGTACTTCCACAGAGAAGACATCCTCTTCCAGCTTCCTGATGGACTGAAAACTGCCAAAAAACATACTCTATGTAAACAAATGCATTGCAGCCCACTGAATGAGTTAACACCTTGCTACCCATGCTGCGTAGAGAATACAGACAATTACACTTTTACAGTTAAGTCCAGGCCACTTACAGCTTGGAAATATAATTGGGTAGAATACACATCAAACGTGGTGGTTTAAGTCTTCCCCTCCTTGTATGGAGGAGCATCGCGGAAACCTGCGGGCGATGAGGTGATTACACATCAAGGGTGCTTGTCCTGCACTAAGGGTGCCACTTCTAGTGGTGGGAGCTTTTCAGTCAGTCATGCAGCTTCCTCTGTTCAATTATTTAAGTAGAAACAACCTTAAACTTGCTTCCTGAAAGAGTCTCTGGCTTTTGTGTTAACTTTTTAATCAGAGTGGGGTCAGAGTGAAGAATGCCCAGTGCTAATAGATACCACTGTCTCATTATTCACCCTTTTTTTTTTTAAACAGATATTTCACGGCTATTGTTAATGCACATTTTTCACAGAGTAATTTTCCAAGCCTTAGCCTGTAACACATCCCCATGACAAATGCTCTTGATTTGGACTGTACCGTCAGCTGCAATGTCACATCAGACATTTTCTCAATGCCTGCTCCAGACAGGCCATCCAGTTTTATGATAGCTCTGTCTCAGTGATCACTATTGAACCTCAAGAATCTAGAGGCTTTTCAAGTTTAATTGAATAAAATTCTTTGCAATATAAATTCTTCATGAATGCTATATAAATCAGCTCCGGGATGGATTTATAGTATTTTCTTTTTTTCCAGCTGGGGGGAAGAAATCTCACTACTGTTTTGGGACCAAAGCTAGTATTGTTTTGATTGCAAGGAGAAATAAATTTAGCTACTACACTTTAACATGATGTAGAGATTAAATTTATTAGGGTGCACTCAGCTTCCAGCTCCCCCCCTCTCCCTTTCTACCCAAAGACAGACAATTGTTTCTGCGGGGCTGAAGCAGAGGGAGGCTGGTGTCTGGGGTGACCCTGTTGTTTCAGTTAAGCAGGCACAGTGGGCCAGGGCTTGAACTTAGGAGTGAGCAGAGATCAGGCTGAGCGTGGTCGCAGCCCCGTGGGCTGCTGCAGCTCAGCAGAGCGGAGCAGAGCTCCCCGGGGGCCACGCTTGGCCCTTTGAGAGTTCACAGCGCACAGTGTTTGTCCCCGGCCTCACCACCTTGTCGTACACCACTCGGCTGTATAAAAGGGACCTTCTGTCCTGAGTGCTGTCCCCAAGGGACACAGGGGAGCCGCTGGCCATTGAGCTGCAGCGAGGCTTGGGTCCTCAGGCCCCAGTGGGCTGGGAGCAGAGGCCAGCAATGGGGTTCAGTGAAGTAGTTCTAGCATGGCCGAGCTGGCGTCCGCTAATGATCACGGAGCAGCGCGCAGTAATGCACGAGAGCCTGGCGAGACAGCGGGCAGGAGAGCAGGTAGGGGTGAAGTGTCACTAAAATGAAATACAGGCTTTAAAACAAATAAAGCTCCATTGCTCTGGGTTAGCATTTGTTTTTCCCAGTCCTTTGTCCCCACCCAGCAAATCCAGCCGTACAGCATAGGGATTCCAGTGCCTGCACCTCATTAATATAATGGGAGGAAGGCAGATGCTTTGTCCGTACTGACCGTATGCAGAGCCCAGATACGTTCCTGCCTAGCAGGGTTCCTTATTTATGATTACGTTGGAGCTGCCAGCACAGACATATGTTGCTAAGGGTCGTTTATTCTTGTTTGTAAAATGTATGGCTGCTCCTAGCTTACGCACTGTCAAAACTGGAAGAACTGGCCCCAAAATCTCTTGCTGCATGATTGGATCAGACGCCTGTACATCTGTTAACGCTGTAGGAGCTGTAAAATGAAATAAGTTTCACTATAACTCAAGCACCTCTATTACCGCCACAATGTGTAAGCAGCAGAGCCGGCTGCTGCTCTTGCAGAAACGACACAAACATACATTTTGCCAA
Source organism: Balaeniceps rex (assembly GCA_013401315.1). Classification (NCBI taxonomy): domain Eukaryota; kingdom Metazoa; phylum Chordata; class Aves; order Pelecaniformes; family Balaenicipitidae; genus Balaeniceps; species Balaeniceps rex. The sequence goes on from VYZW01055062.1 coordinate 95,093, forward strand.
GTCATATGTAAATTTATACAAGGCAGCATTTCCACTGCTATTGCACAGAAGGCAGAACGAGTACGTGCGTGCCCCCACCTCGACAGGATGCGCTGGCCCCCTCCAGCCCGGGGCTTGCCATGGTGCTGCAGCTGAAGGACAAATCTTGGGGTGCACGGCCCCGGCAATGGGGAGCCAGCATCAGTCCTGCACTCCTCCTCTCAAGCTGGAGGACCAGAAGGGACCACATCTGCCATCAGAAGGGACCACATCTGCCATCAGATGTAGTCCTCTGCAGTCGCAGGCACCTGAAATACCCAATTTGCCTGGAAGGGGTCAAAGAAAAAACCCTCCCCACCCAAACAGCGTGTGCTACAGCAAGGAAGACCTTGCTGGAAAAGGGCAGCTGTGGAATTAGGGTGGCCGAGGGTAAGAGCCGCCATCCCTGCATCAGACAGAAGCAGATTCAGCCCGTTTGTGTCAAGGAAAGGGCTGTCTTGGTCCCTCAGCTCTACCTCTGCTGCAACCTGGCAGAAAGCGCCCACCTCTGTGCCCCATCCCCGCTACAGCTGCTCCGCAGGGTGCGCCCGGGTAGGCAGAGTGCCCTAGTAGTGCTCCAACCACCTCAGGGCGCAGGTGAAGCTGCAGAAGGTCAGTGTCGAAGAACTTGACCTTAGAAACAGCCACAAAAGTGCACTTCTGAACAGCCAGCGTTAAGTATCGCTCATTCAGGAGGCGGCGGTGCCAAGCCAGTGCCATGTAGGTCTGACCACCCCATCACCCACGCAGGTCACCAACGCGCTGCAGGAGATGCTGCTGCATGTCTCAGTAAACGTGAGCAAACCCAAAAATAAGCTGCAGTAATACCTTATCTCGTTCTGCTCAGGGATATGGAGACCAGAGCTCGACATACCCTCCTCCCTCTCCACCCAAACCTGCAACCAGCCCCGGCACGGAGCGCGGGCCAAGAGGTTGTGCAAAACGGTGGTACGAAATGGAGAGAGTACCGGTCTGTGGCGTGAGCCAGGGGCTTGGGACAGTCTGTAGGAGCAGAAGAGGAGCAGTGAGGAAAGCTGTCTGCTCCCAAAACATGCCCATGCCTGCCCTGCAGCAGTGGTGGCATGCCCCCGGCCAGGGCCTGCCCGCACGGCAGCCGCCGTGGTTGGGACGCCCCAGCACCGCTCCCTGCCGGCACTGCCGCAAGTGATCCCTGCCAGCTCCACACCCGGCAGCACCCAGCGTGTGTGTGGTCCAAGTGCCTCGGCCATGGTCAGACTTCACCTTCGGTCAGCCCCGAGGTGCAGCGGTGTGGGCAGAGCCAGCCCCGGCAAGACCGTGCCGCGCTGGCCCGCCACGCGATGACGGTGAAGCAGGCATTTTGCAGGCCTGGCTGTTTGCTGCCAGCTTTCTGCCTTGGCAGCATCTGCTGTGAGGTTTCTTTTTGCTGTTTCTGACGGCGCCATATGCCTCCGTGTCAAAACAATGGCGCTTGCACACTGACTGGGAGCCCTCTCCCTCGCTCCCACCGAGCTCCCTCTCCCCAGCGAAGCCCGAGCGCCCACGGGGCTGGCCCTGAGCACCGTGCTCTGGGGGTGAGCATGCACGATCGGCACACCGCGATCGGGCAGGGAGGGCTGCAGCGTGGCTCTGGAGCTGGGGGAGCCGGTCAGCAAGGGCTACGCTGCCATGCACCAAACCTGAACTCGGTGCAGGGGGGAAGCTGGAGCAGGAGCAGGAGGCACAGCTCCCCATTCCTACAGGGATGCTCCCAGAGCCAGGCGAGCAGAGAAACATGATACCTATACTACTATATTATTATTATTATTATTATTAACAATGAACCCCATGTTGGCTCCAGTACCTGGTCCTTAGTGCAGCTTCTAAAATACAAAGCGCAGCCTTGCCCCACAAACCCACCTCTCACTACGCCTCTTCTCCCTCCCCAAACCAAGAAGTGTCAGATTCCTTGGTGCAAAGATCCAGAGTTGGCCCCGCTGGCCGTCCAAACCCAGTCCTGGCTTTTGCAGCAGAGCCTCTGAAGGCAGAACAGCTTTGCCACCAACCTCCAGCTTCTGCCTGCAGCAGAGCTCCTGGAAAAGAGCACTCACTTGATGGGGCATCCGCACTGCACGCATGGGGACGCACGCTGCCCTGCTCTCCCACGCTGAAGGATCTTGCTCGACTTTCCCGTCCGGTTTCCTTTCCAGCAGTGGCCCCAGCCGCCGTTCCCAGCTGACCAGAGTCGTGCACAGAGCTAACCCCAGCCCCTGCCCTGGGCCAGGCTCACCACCCCCTACACCCAAGGAGCACCTAGGCTCTCATGAAAGGCACCAACGACTGAAGTCACAGCACCCTGCAGGACCAAGTAGCACTTCTCCAAGCATATTTCAAGACACAAGGACAAATCCCGCTTCAAACAACCCTGCCAGGTCCCTTCAGGCTCAGAGGTACTTGTATCACCATGGGTAGCGCCCCATGGAATCTGTTTCTTGGGGACACCTGAGCACACGCACCAAAGGGACCAGCAGCCTCCATCCCCTGCCTCGCAGCCAGGCAGAGGTACCAGTACCCCAAAGCTCTGCTCTCCCCTCTGCTGTGTGCTCTGAGCAGGAGCATTACACCCAGGGAAAGGAAGAGGAGACATCCAATTCTCTTACTCATACCAGCTTTATTTTTCTCTTCCCTGCATTTCTGATAACAAGGGATATAACCAAGGTCTCCACAGCAGCGAGTCTTCTATAGAAAAAATAGTCATTAATCTCCCATGGCAAAACCATCCCTGCCCTACAAAGAACACCCGCGCAGAATACAGCAGTACAGGCAGGGACCGATACACATTGGCAGCCTTCTGCTCAGGTAAAAATGTATTAAAGCCTCCCAGTCATACAGAAATCAGCTACTCAAGAGAAATATTATTGTTGCACACACAGCCACCAGGGCGTTTACTAGACAATCATGTTTTATACGCTAGCTACAAAATTGGATATAGTGTCTCGTAGTGCAGTATTTCCAGGTTTGGAGGGACCTAGCTAAGTCTGCATTAAGATCTTTTCTAGGAATTGTACTCCTGAGGAATGAAGGAAAAAGGGGGAGCAAAGATTTTATTTCACTGTGTTCAACAGCTCACTGCACTGAACAATCATTGTGCTCTATTTAGACACTGCATTTCCCTAGAAGAAAAAAAAGAGATCTTGTGTGACATTTTAAACTAGGATTGGTACAAGTCAGTGCCTAAAACTCTCAACTACACAGTCAATAACTCATTAATGCTGAAATGCTCTATGTAAAAAAAAAAAGTTTTAAAAATTTACTATCATATTTAATTTCTCTGGACGCACTTAGTCTAGTATCTTGAATCCTCTGAAAGCAGACATTCCTGTCCTCACTAACACTTCCGATCACTCCTGTTTAATATTACTGAGTTGACATAGAAAAAGGACCCCGATGTTGCTTTCCAGATGCATTTCCAGGCATTGGTTCTAAAAAAAAAAAAAAGAGTTACTTCTCTGAAAATCAGCTGAAGCAAGACATAAGAGAAAGATGAAGCAAAGGCTATCTCTATACTCTCGGTTGAACAGTGCCAAGTGTTTTCTGGTCTGTTTGAAATGTGCAACATATCGTAGTTAAGAGGGTCTTCCAAAGAGCCCAGGGAGCCTTCTCCGTGCAGAGACCTGTGCTACGCTGAGCACACCTGGGGATGCGGATCCCCTGAGATGGACCAAGGCAATCCAGAGGATGAGGTAGGGTATGGCAGCCTCACACCGGAGCGGCTGCTGCGAGCTGACTTGTGCAGCAAGGCTCTGAGCCGATCTGCCCATACAGTGCAGAGGGGCCAGAGCGCAGGGTGAGGGTCGCCAGTGCCACAGGAAGGTAAGAAGGGGAAAGGAAGTCCAGGGGAGATACTAGCAGCCTCTGTGGGAGCTTGTTTTATTAGTGAGCAGCAACAGGGGAAGCAGAGAAGGTGACGGGTTTTTAATCCTGTCCCGAACAGGAGAACGTACATGGCTTTCCTTTGTGCCAGAAACCCAGCAAGGACAGAGCAGCCCAGGAGACGGCAGGCTCTCCTCTCACCCTGCCCAGGCTGAGGCAGGACTTGCAGCAGCCATGAGGGACCAAGGCTGGGAAGCTGCAGAGACACTTTACAAGTCAGGCTCTGGACTTCATTAGAAATGGCAGGAAGGGTCCACACCTTCCCAACACACACACACACACACTCCCCCACTCACACCCTCCCTTTCAGAACCACCTGAAAAAGCTGCCTGCTACAGGCAAACATCAACTGTTAAAAATAAGGCCAGAGAGAGACAAAGCAACCAAAATAAATAGTTTGGCAACAAAGCAAATGTGGCTGTTATGCAGAGGCCAAGTCCTCATTCAAAACAGCACATCTCCCTAACAAAAGAGCCTGCAAAGTGAAACTTCTATCCAAGTGAGAGAAATTTTGCCAGTGGAGGTTTCCAGAGGGCTCTCAGCAGATCGACACATTCCCCTTCCAGAGAGCGCAGGGGGCACCTGCCCCGCTTGAGCACTGTGCTGGGGAGTGAGGGCTGCCCAAGCTGTGTGCCAGCTCCTGTCCTCTGGAAACTAAATAAAATTAAACCTTTTCTGCTCCTGAGCAAATTCAGACAACAACCACTTTCATCCAAAGCACAAGCTCTGGCAAGAGCTTGGCAGAGGCACAGCTGGCTCAGCATGCTGACCCCCATGCCTGCTGCTTGAGCTCTTAACCCACAGCATTCTGAAGCCTTCCTGAGAATGGCAGGGTCCATCTGCTTGCGTTTAACCTGCTGCTTCTCAAGTCTGGGCCAGTGGTTCATTCTCAGAGATAAACGCAAGGGCCTTGCACAGAGCAAGGGCATCAGGAAGCCCCCACGCAGTACCTGTCCTGAGTAAACAGTGCCTATTTGTGGCACATCCAACGCTGCAGCCTCGTGATCGTCTCCTTGTGGGCTCTGTCATGTTTCTGCCTTTGTGCAGTTTCCCACAGACTGACTTCTACCCAGTAAGAAACTGGACCATCTCCTGGGAAAGGAAAAAGAAACACTCCCACAGCAGCAGCTGCCCAGACTGCACAGCCTGCTGGGGGGTATTACGGTCACTAATCTGACTGGCATTTTTAATGTTCCTTTTATGCTCCCCCAGTGTTTGCTTTTAAAGACGATTTACGTGGGTGTCAAGTGAAGTGTATTGGGTCAGGCCCATCACCTCCTTCATCCTGGAGAAGTGCCCAAGAAGAGCCAGCCCTGTCTAGCCCAGAAGCTCTTCCCTGTAAACCTCTATTATCAGCTGCATCTCTCCAGCTCTCGAGTGAGCAGTCAGCTCCCACAGAGCTGATCCACCCTCTGTGCATGAAGGCCTCCACCTCCAGCAGCAGTCAGCAGCTCTGAGAGCCCCCATTGCAGAGCCCAGGGCCATAGCAACTAGGACAGCTCGAAGCCAGTGTTCATGCTGATCGCGTAGCGCAGCTTCTCCCGCAGGATGCTCTTCTTGCTGTAGTTGGGAAGCTTGAGGAGGTTGAAACACGTAGAGGAGGTTGGGAGACGCCCGCCTGGCTCCTTCTTGCGGATTGTGAAGAAGCCCCGTAGCACACTGCCCAGCGTGTCACCAGTGTCCTGGAACAGGGCAGAAATGCATCACCCTTACACTTCCCTGCTGTGCTGTGCTCCTTCCAAGCAGGGCGCCTATACACAGGGCAGAGATGCTAACACAAAACCCGTGTGGTGGGAACAGGGAGAGGCAAACCTCAAAGCCCCGTCCCCCACAACAGCTAGAAAGGAGCTCCTGTTGTAACTGCAACTGCCATTACACATGCGGGGTCCCTTCGCAGGGTGCACAGGGGAGCAGGATCAGAGGCATGGGGCACAGGGAGGTCCCGAAGAGAAAACACAACCTTGGAGACAGGCAAAAAGAGCCCAGGTGCGGCTGTATGTGGGAGGAGGTAGGTGCAGCCATATGCATCCTATTATTGTAAGGTTGTTTTCACCTTGCCCTATAGAGCATGTATTTTTATGCCTTAGAGTTTCCTGGTTGGACAGAGATGAGGAAGCTGGGCAGGGAAGGAGGCTGAGACACAAGCAAGCAGGGTGCCTACCTGATCGTCAGAGACTTCCACGCAGCGGATGGAAAAAGGAGGCTTGAGGTAGGCAAAGCCCAAAAGCGGAGGCCTGGAGCAGCTGGTAACAAACTGAAAAAGTGACGGACAGTGAAAGACAGCAGCAGTGAGAGCAGCCTGGCCATAACAGACATGCGGCTAACACAGTCACAGCAGACAGCTGCTTGGACTGGCATCTGAGCACCCCCCAGTACAATACTTGCTGAGCTTTAGTGCACAGCTCTCCTAGCCTTTGAAAACAGGACAATTCATGGTGACACAAGAGCATTTATAGGAACTCTGCTTCCACAGCTGCCCCTCTGTAGGGGAGCAGGATGTTGATTTTAAGGCATCAAGCATTCTGACACTCCTTCTATTAGTGCAGAAAGCACATAGCTAACAGAACAGCACTGGCCCAACCACCCCAAATGGCAGGTTAGGCTGCAATTTACCTTGAGAAACATGGCTCTCTCCTCCGGGCTGAAGTCATTGGCTAGGATGTCCCACAGCCAGATAATGACCCGGTGGCTGCCATGGAAGCCCCCATAGTACACCGTGTGTTTTCTGGGGAGAGAAAGGTTGCGGTGGCTTGTGTCCCGCTGCAGCAGGAGGGTCACAGCTGCCAAGTGCTGGAAGGATCAATACCTGCCACAAGTCAGGGTTCACTCTGCCAGTACTAAGCCCCCACCAATGCTTACTGGGCACTTGATCAGAGAAAAGGGAACGGCAGAGAGAAATTCTGCTCAGGAGCCAGTGGAAGAAAGGACCCTTCCCATTCGTTAGTACGTTGTCCAAATTAGCTTTAAGGAACATGTTCTTCAGCTCCATTCCTTTCTGTCTGCTCCTCAATTTCAATTAGGAGAAGCGGAAAGTTGTGAAAGAGTCAGTCCCCTGCAAACCTCCAAATAGCTATATAATAAAATGGCTTGGTTCGCTGAGCAAGACGACCAGCAGACCAAGTTGCTCACTTACTTTAAGTCCTCGAGGTCAATCTCAGCATTGTCACCAGAGATCAGACGCTGCAACTCTGGTGCAGAAAACATACGAATCCATTCAGGCTTAATGATCGACCTGAATCCACTGATGAGCGCTGCTGTCTGACTCTTGATTTGTGTGTGCATCCGGAAGTGAGCCATGAGATGAATGTAGCTGATCCTGTGTGTGACAGGGAAGGTGGCAGTGAGGGAGCTGGAGCAGCAAGGGACAACCACCTTGCTTGTGCAGGAACAAGGTTGCTGACCTGCCTCTCCAGCCCAAAAGGGACTAGGCACTGCCTGGAGATGCATTATACTTTCCCCTCCAGGGCTCTGCTCTTTATTTAAGCAGAAAGAGCTGTTCTTCTGCCCAGACTTTGCCCTCCACCCCCCACCTCTGGGACTGTCTGCTCATTTCTTTGAGCTTCTTCCCAACCCAGGGACTAGCTGGCTCTAATAACCACTTGATCAACCTTGGCCAGAGAGCAGCTTACAGAGGGGAGCATGCGTCCAACTCCTCTTTGAAGGACCAGATCCCCAGTCACAGGCACTCCTCTAGGTTTGAAAAACAACTGTCTGGGCTCTGATACTGCCTGCATCGAAACCCATGGCTGGAGAACGAACACACCAAAAAAACAAGACTTAGGAGATTTCCACCTTCATCCCAGGAGTATGGAAGAGGTGCACTGTTTATTAGAGGGAGGCACCATCAGGCTTCCTCTTCTCACCAACAGTCAAAACCACTGAGCTTGCTGATTCTTCTTCATCAGCTCCTAGGCAGACACCACCACAATCACATTGACTGGGTTTTCAGCTAAGTAACCCCGCTCCGCCATTACCAGTCAGAACCGTTTCTAGATTGCTTCCACTTATAACGCTTCTCCTGCTCCCTCCCAACTACCAATTTGTGTGCACATCTGCACAAAAGCTTCAAAGTTTCTGCTGTAAGCGAGTAGAGTAACATACAGGACTTTCAACTTTCTCCCTGAGCTGACTTCTGACAAGGCAGAGAAAGATCCTTTCAAATGCAAACTCCCTGGTCAGAGCTAAAGAAGGGAAAAGACTGGAAACATCGGATTGCAAAGCACACTAACAAAGACAAATCCTCAGGTGGGATCCAGCTTTCACTTGCCATTAAAGAGAACAACCCCCAGATTACCAGTTCAAACACACATCTGTTTAATAGATATTTTATCCTGCTTTTATGATCACTGAAGGGTATAGAGAAGAAAAAAAAAATGAAGGGGAAAAAAAAGGTGGGTTTGGTTTTCAGGCTCCAGAGTTGACATTTACGATAACTATCTAAAAGCCGGTTATCTGTGAAAATAGCTACAGGGCTCGGTGTCTCCTCTGATTTCCTGTGTCTAAAGTACGACTGTCGACTGCATTTGAATTCACCACTGTCTCTTCTGAAGAACAGTGCTTTATACAACTGCCACATGTTATCATTCTGAGAAGATCTGTCTGCTCCAAGGTGTCTTTGAGCATCTGTGCCCTCTATGTTCACGACTGTGTGCCTGAATTGCTTTGAATCCATCTGTCTGTATCTATCACCGTCATTAAATCCTGCAGAATCTCACAGACTGTGTGCCTTTGACCTCAGAAGCGCTGTTTCAAGAAGTAAATTGTCAATTTTTATTTTGCAAATCGAATTTAATACAATTTCTGCCGATGAACTGTAACCAGTAAATTCTATTAAGATATTTATGTGCTCCTTCTACTCCAATCTATCTCAATTCATTCCAGATGCAAGCCCACGGAACTAGAATAAAGTATTTTGCAGTGGTGACCTTAAAAATCTAATTGCTGTACTTACTTATTTTCATTGGTAACGGGAATGGTCTTCCCTCCAGGAACAAGTTCATGGCAAACAAGCTGAGGGAAGAAATGATTGTATTGCTAATTACTGCCTGGAACCACAATGGAAAGAAATGCCATGTTAAGCTGTTACCTCCCCATAAAACATTTATTTTCACAATAAAACAGTAGGATTTAAAATTTAAGTAATAATCCTGCTTCTGCCTTAAACCAGTTTCACTTAACTATTAACAGAGTAATTGAACAGTAGGGAACTCCAACTCTACCCACCAGTGGAGCCAGCCCTTCTTTGAGGAAGCCTCCTCTCTAGTCTGATCCATCACTGCTGAACCGCACACAAATCAATTCAAAGAGCCCCGGGGGACTGTCACAATCCCAGAATCCAGAGGCTGAACAAGCTCAGAGCCTTTGCATAGCTCAGTCTAACAGCACAATCCAAACCTGTCTGTTCCACAGGTCTCATCTGGGGCCACCTGAGTGACAGCTCCCTGCTCAAGCTGGGCACTCAAGGCATGAAGCGGAGAGCGCTCGGAAAGTGAGACAGCTGGGAAGTATCTCCTCCCTGCCCTGCCAGGCCAGGGCCTGGTGCTCAGCTGACAGCACTGCTCAGAGACAGCAGCAGGACCCTCTGGGTGCTTGCTACAGCAACAGTCATGACTCATCTTTGCACCGACACTAAGAGGCAGAAAGTCGTTATTCACATATTACAGTGGCCTCTGTAATTCAGTTCCAGATGACTTCCAAGGTCAGAAGGGAGCCCAGCACAGGGAATGAGCTCAGCTCCCCTGTGCCCAACACAGAGCCGTACCTAGTGGGGACACACAAGTTCATTCAGGAACCACAGGGTTACCCCACCTGGCTGCTTCAGCGTGGCCAAAGCACAAGGCAAACAGGAGTCCCCTGGTTTATTTTGAAGTTTTGAGTGCTGCAGCCTTCCATGTCTTACCGCTGGGCTCTCATATGCTGTTTCCTACCTTTATTTTTAAGGTGGAAAAAAACTTCAAAGCTGAAACCTCAGCAATCCTGAGGCAGCGGCAAGGTGTTCAGCCCACTGTGCAGTGGGCACACCCTCTCACCTGTGCGGAGCAGGGCTGTATCGGTACTTAGCTGTCTTCCCATTCACCCTTGCAGCTTTGCAGGTGCATTTACAGTGCTGTTGCTGCTATCAGATGTATGCAAGCTAGGTCCAAACTAGCCAGCTTAGCAATAAGAAACTGCAGCATGCAAAGCTCTCAAGGACAAGCTGCCCCAGATAAACATTCCATGACTTAGTGGTCTCTGAGCTCTGTGCCACTGGATCTACACTGCTAACAGTGCTCAGCTTAGCGCTAGCTGGGGTCTCCCCACAGAATTTGCAGCAATAACAGCATACACAGACAGCAAAGGCATTTTTATCTTATCTATCCGTATTTTCCAGCTATGCACACACAGCATCACAGAACCCAAGGAACAAGTGCAACCAAGAACCTTCAAGCCTTCATAAGGGACTGACAAACAGCCTTCTCTTCTCAAGGCCAAGAGACCTCCTGACACACTTCAAGTTTCTTTGACGGAAACGGCTATGTTTAAAGAAAAGAAATTCCTCCCTACTCACACAGATTCTTCTTTTTAAAAGAGGGAAAAACCAGTTATGCAGGGAAAGCAAAAAACAATGTTTTTCAACATTGAAAAGAAAAAATCCTGGCACTAGAAAAATTAAGGGTCAGAAGGCAACCTTTTTGTGGAAAGAGCTGTTCTCTGCCCACAGCTAAATATTGAACAAAGCTGCAGAATCCTATGGCTGAGTTCAGAGAACCTCTGAAGCTGAGCCAGCCTTTCAGCACAGGCATTTTTTTGTAAAAGGAGAGCAGAGCTAAGCGCTAACCACAATCAAACACAAGGTCATTTACTAGTCAGTCCCTCAGGATTCTTGTTCAGATGGGCCACGCAGAGCATCCACCTGACATATCCAGAAACACAAGTACCAGAGTAAAAAGCACTTTGTGTAGCATAGGCTTGGACAGACTGCCTGACTTTTAGATGCTCAAGACCGGCTCTCAGAAAGCTCTGCAGAGGATAATAGCCGTCTTCTGCTAGTAAGTCAGACTGCAAGTGTATTTCTCTGCTCTAAGGACACTAATAAAAGCTAGGCCACCTCTGCTCAGGAATCAAACCTAGTTCTGCTGCCAACTGTTTATATTCACAACCTGCCACTTCTGGCACCACAGGCTTTCCCACAGCAGTGGGCAACGATCCTCAGGATCCCTCTTAGTGCTTCAAAGGCTCTTCCTGGTAGCATCAGCCAGACAAGCAAGGGAGATACTCCTGCGTGGAGCAGCTCGGATCTAACCAGGAGAAACAGGGATTGCCTGAGCCAGGGCTGTGGACTCTGACTATCAGTGCCCAGAATTCTGCTCATCACCACCTAGCATGAGGAGGGTGTTTGGAACAAAGCGGATATAAGGTAAGTTCCAACACAGTCATTGAATGAAAGCCTACCTGACCCATCACATCTTCATCGTAGGAGAGTGTTAAGCCCAAGTCACTGATATCACCATCATAACGCTAGAGGAACAACAGAGAAAGGGAAAGAAGGTCAGTGTTTAGCAGCAGGAACAGCAGCTCTGCATTTTTGTATTACTCTTCCACTAAGTGATCCCCAGCAGGCACGAGGCATCAAAGCATAACAAATACATGAGTCGCTCTAGGTTATGGGGAGACTGCACAAGAGCTGAGGCTAAAATTTGGGATTCCTGATTGCCAGTTCCAGATTCACACCTTCAGACTCCTTTCTCATCCCTGCTTGCCCCAGTACAAACACAGGACTGCTACCTGTCAGCCTGCCTCAGAATCACCAGTTACTTCCAGGGTGTTTTAAAGATGATCGGTACCCTAAAGTCATTTGCAATTCTAGTATTTCTAGCAGCAGCCAGTGATAAGGGAGTTGAACAACAAGAAAAGTAATGCTCAAACCTTAATTGAAGTGAGATTTTTATAGAACTCAGAGTCCAAGGAGGGAAGTTCATCTACGGAGCTGTAGAATACACTGTGGTGGTGCCCAAGTAGCTGACTCAAAAAGAAGGAAGCAAATGGTACATCCACAACTATTCCCTACAGACAAGAAGAATGCATAGGTAAGGTCTCGCTGCATACTTCTTATGTGCAACGTCTTTGGTTACCTATGAGGCCTGCAGGCAGATCATGTGTTGTGGAACAAATGAAGATGCAAGACATTGAAATCAGCTAAGAAAACCATATCCTCTTAGAATCTATTAATTAGTGGAGCAGGTGCAACAAGACAACAGGGGAACTCCACGTTTCCTTTAAAAGAACTACCTTACATGGAGAAGGTGATTCTGTCATCCCATCCTCCTTTTAGCCACATGTCCCTTTAAAAGTAAAGTATCAACAAATGGATACTTGTAAGGCGTAACACCAAAATAACAGACCTTTCCAGCTAGTGTCCCCAGCACCAAGAATAATAATCAAGGTATGTCCCAGGTTTTACCTCCAAAATTATTTTTAATACATGCCTGAAGAAGTGCTAGACTGCTCCACCATCAGTATCTTTATCCAAGTCATTTTTTCAAACTCACCTCTTCAGTAACACCTCCCCAAGCATGTGACAGGTGCTCTATCACAGAACTGCTTCTGAACAGTGCTATATCAACAGTGACAATATCCTAATATGGTACTTCTGGCTCACCTCATATACAGCCTTCCCAAGCATCTTCCCCACAAACTCAAAGAGCTGTAGGTAGTTCTCATGAATGTAGGACGTTGGGGATGGATACAGCCTCTCATCACCACTGGTTGTCTGCACACAAACATAGATAACTGTACGTGAGCCAGTCTGTTTCTCTCTGCAATGGGTCATCATGGTCAACATCCGCAGCCCTGCATCATACCTTGAACAAGTTGAGTGCGGGGTCAAACACTTTCTTTATTATCTCTTCCAGAAACTCTTTAAAGACACCGTCTTGATCAATGCCAGCCTCATCGACACCCAGATCATTCACAAACTTCACTCGGATCACTCCCTTCATGGCATTCTGGGAAAGCTGCCGTAGCTGTTCATATCCATCCTACACAGATCAGAAGAGCCAGAGGACAATCATACAGGGAAACACGTGAAACAACCATGCAGACATGCAGCAGAGACAAGAGACAGATACACCACAGAAATCTGCCTTTGTCACTGAATTTTGTGTCCAAAAAGACCAGCATTTTTCCTAGTCAAAACTCCAGGTTTGTAGCAGCCTGAACTGAACTAAGGTCCAGCATTTTCCTGTAACATCACTTCATACAAAAGCAGACAGAACTGGCACTGGGTCCCTCAGCATCCCCAGAGAAGATAAAAACATATTCACACCCCATTCTTGTCAGGTCAAGTTACTGGCTTGTGGGTTGGCTTCTGCAAGTCAAGTCACTCACCTCCAGCATACGCGAGCGGCGGATAGTGATGTGTGTGACATGAGGTGATGCGGAGCTCGTTTCAACCAGCCCAAGCTTCTCCTTCTCCTTTGTAACCATATTTCGGAAAAGCAGCACCCTCTTAAAGAGAAAACAAATGTAAATCTTCACCCACAAGGATACTTATCCTTCAGTGCTTTCAGATGCTCCTGACGCACACCCAGAACTAGCTCTTGGTTGTCCTGTTCCCAGCTAGGCCCAATGATGCCACTGTCACCTACTTGCTAGAAATAGTGGGATCTGCCTGCCTGTTCCCCAGCGGGGCAGAGAAATCCTTGAAGCTCTGCTATGGGAGGGACAGGGTACTGACAATACTGAAAACAAAAGCACCTTTCTTATCGCCACATAAAAATCTGTCATCTCTGCAGATTTGCTACCTGCAAAAATACACTGTGCTTTCTGCATAAAGACTTTCTCCAAAGCCATGTCATGCTCTGCTGGATGACTCTATGCAGCTGCCCACACAAATAAGCTCTCTCTCAACGACAGCAATCACGACAGTTTAGAGGAAACATATTGGGGAGAGTGGGGAGGGAAGGAGAAGACTTTTGCTTGACTGGCATTTCAATCACAAGCTCCATGCCACAAAATGCTCAAGATGCATGTCCCTTCCATCCTACGCCACCCAGGTCACTGGCTTTTCAGCACCCGTCCTCTGTCCCTGTCCCACTCACATTCTTGTGGGGAATGACGTGCGGGATGTACTGCAGGAGCAGCTGGGCTCGTTTCTTGTCCTTGTCCAGCTCCTGGAAGAGCACGCTGGGTTTGAGGTCCCTTACAAAGAAAGGCACAGATTCAGAGATCCCTGAGAAATGCCCAGGTGTGGTAAATAGCTGGGGGTAGGAGAGAGAGGAAACCTGTAATGATTTCAAAGATGACTTAAGTGCTCGGGTGTACACGTCTAAGAAGGCCAGAGACACTCAAGCTGTTAGGTGCTGAGTCAGTTTTCAAAGCATCACCCTCCACGAGCAGCAGCTAATCCTTACACCACGGAAGAGAAGCACAATAGGAGGGGCGTCCTTAAATGCAAACACAGGGAGCAGTTCTGACCTTGATCTCTCAGGTAGAATGAGAGACACTCAATTTAAAGTAGGGGATCCCAAACCAGCCACCCACAGGGGAGCTGGTGCACTGGGACAAGCACATAGCTGCACACGATCCTTGCCTTGAGCTGAACACTTACTTGCGTAACCAGTGATCCTCAGGAGCAAAACGCCTGCGGCAGTCCCTTTCATACAAAACCATGAGCCAGCCATGGACAGAATGAAACAGCTCCAGGGTCTCCCCTCTGGCATTCTCTGAACAAAAGGAACAAGAGCAATGTCCAGGCAGCCTAGGTAACAGGAGTGCCCAAGAGCAAGATGTTGATCATCTGCCCCACACTAATAGGACAGGCGTATTTCTCCTAACCTCCACTGCCTTCAGAGGGGAGAGATTTTGAGCCTCTCAGAAAACAGACAGCCATCTCAGCCAACTCCAGTTGAGCCATCACAACAGAAATGGACTATCTCATCTAATTGCCAGAATTGGGCTGTACCCAAATTATACCAGCATATAGATCAACACTAGATATCTACAGAGACCCTAGCAAGCCTGCCCTGCTTTGTCAAAGCACTATATTACATTCTTGTCCAATACGTGACTCAGTCATGCTAAACTTAGTCTCTGGCAAAAAACAACACGCCCATCATGTCTGTTACACAAATTCTTATTGGAAATAGAAAAGTGCACTGTATCTGGTGCCAAGCACAACAGTGGCATCTGGACACAGATGGGGACATATTCTCATGCCACACAATGTAGTATGATTTTCTGTGCAACGTAATGATTAGCAGCAGCTTCAAATTCCAAAATTAATGCCTTTTGTTGTTCTAATAGTAACCTCAACTCAAGCTACTAAAAGCACTTACCTACAATTCCATCCCAAATCATCTTAAATACAAAGGAATTCAGAAAAGACGAGATGGTAACAAGCTCTTCCAGTTTGAATGAAATCTGCTCTTCATAGACTTCTATGTCATCAAGAATCCTATCAGAGAAAACAAATGCAAATGCACAAGTGTAAATTTAATTCCCTTTTGAAATTTTCATAAAGGCACATTATCCTTTAGCAGCAGCTCTTATTTCTATGACAACTGACACCCACGAGGAGCTAAAGTCATAAACAACTAAAGCTTATTTACTGATTTTGATCGATATCTGATCCTAACAGAAGACAGTATGAAAGGTCCAAGATACAAACAAAGCCAGTATTTCATAGTAAAAGGACCTATGCACACATCCCCAAGAAAACTTTTTCATCATTCAAGCTAAGAAAACTGTCTCTACTGACCAGCAAAGGCAATTTTCCACCCCCTCTGCCATCCTTTGTGTTATGTAAGTCTATGAATGAGACAGCAAAGGAATTGTAAACAGAAGCACACAAGCTGGGGAGCTTTCTTGCAGCAGTATTATAACATTGATCCTCAAAGCTTATCTGGACTCATCGAAGTGCTTGCTTTGGACTGACACAATTGTTGCCCAAAAGCAGTAGTAGAAGAAATGTTTCTTCCCCCTCCCCAGCCAGCGCTGTAATATTTTGTTAGAAGTTCAGCCAGCTGTATAATCCTGAAGCAGCACATGTCTGAGGGGGAAAGTCCTTTTGAAGTCCTTTATTTCTCAGGACTCTATCTGAAAAGCTTGCTGCTTTACTCTGCCTAGTTATCTTTATGCAAAGGCAGCAATACCTCAACTATTCCTCTTGAAACTTAAGGAACACAACAGCTTCACATTACAAATCTAGAGAGCAGCCTTTGCTTGCTACCTACGTGATAAGGTGGCGGGAGCAGTCACAGAAGAGCATCAACATGGCCAGCAGCCTCTTGGATTCCTCCGTATCATTATTCAAGCACTCCAAGAAGAGTTTTAACCCGCCCTGTGGTCCCAGCTCACAGATAAAAGCCCATAATTTGGGCAACAGATCATCCAGGTAAGTGAGGCCTAGCAATGGAAAAATGTAAAACACTTTCAGTAAAGCTTGTTCTGCCTGCTTGTTCATGCAGGCTCAAAGAGGCGAAAGTGACTT
This sequence comes from Balaeniceps rex, assembly GCA_013401315.1. Lineage (NCBI taxonomy): Eukaryota > Metazoa > Chordata > Aves > Pelecaniformes > Balaenicipitidae > Balaeniceps > Balaeniceps rex. The sequence goes on from VYZW01055062.1 coordinate 111,471, forward strand.
GGACCTGAAAGATCCTTTTGCAAAGCAACACTTTACTTGAAGGGAACATAAGCATCGCATTTCGCTCCCAAGCCTGTCTGCATTAACAGGAGATGTACAATCAGCAGGAAAGCAGAAAAAAAGCTTTTAACGAGGCATTAATTGTTTGCACATCTGAAGCCCTTTCCCACTAACTATTTTGCAACTTTAGAAAATAATTAATTCCTGTGATCGAATCACCATTACAGCCATCTTAGAGATGAGAACACAAAGAACAGGGTTGTAAATGTGGTCACCACTATAGCCGCAAACAAAGCACCCAAGGCTCTCGACTCATTCCTCTGCTCTGGCCACTAAACCAATACAGTGCTTATCTGATCCTCCATCCATTCCTAAGACAGGTAATTTGTTCTTAAGATGTATGAAAGAATTCAGTGTTTGTACCACATAAAGATTAATATTGATAGGCTTCTCAAAAACACTGACTCAGTCTTAAGTTTGATATGGAGTAAGCAAGGTTTCATTATAGGAAAACGTGCTTCAATTTGTATGCTGGAGAGTTAATGCTTGATAAAGAAGTGATGAATGTTATTGATCAGATGTATGATTCAGGATGGAACAAGCCTTCCACCCAGCCAGTCAATAAACTTTGTCAGTAATAAAACTACCAACAGGTCAACAGAATTTAATAAGAAAAATCTATTTTTTCTCCACATTTTAAGTGATTTGAAAAGCACAGATGTGCCCTGACCTGTGAGTATCTGCAGACGGATCTGCGTTAGTGTTGCAAGCGTGGTTTGGTACAGGACACAGATACTGCGCACCTTCTGCACTTCTGCCGAGTCCACTCGCTTGCCCCCAACAGGCTTGAGAATGTTGCGGACAGATGCAGACTTCTGGAAAGCTCTCTTGAAAAGATCTGGTGACAGAGAAGCACATGAGATCTTGGCTCAGGAGACAGAAGTGCTATTCTAAACCATTTCTTACACTCAGCCACTTGGCAGCCATGCAATGAAGAGGATTTTAAGCAAAGTCACTCCACGACAATAGGTTTTGGTGGACCTTTCTGGCAGAACACTGTACAGCTGCTAGCAACACAAAAGAATATTTCAGTGGGGGCGTTACTCTAGAGCTTAAAACCTTACCAGAACTGCAGTAACTAATGACCACAGAATCTAGCGCTATGGGCAGCAGCTAGAAAATAGCTAGATTACAGCTGTCTTATTCCAAATACTCTTCTGCAGAATCACCAATGCATCACAGGTCCACGAGACAGCTTCACCTTGCTTTTCTCCTGGGAAGCTGGCCTCCCGTCTTGCCTTGGGAAGTACTAAGTTATGCAGTAAGCACTTCAGCTACTTGAGAAACAATGAAAAAAACTGCTAAAATAAGCAAATATTTTCACAGCACCAAAGAAAGAGACTTGCCCCAGGTCACAGAGGCATTCTGAGCAGGAATTACAAATAGGAGAGACCATATCCTCACCTAAGCAGCAGCAGCTGCTGCAAGTAATTACTCAAAGCTTTTAGCATAAGTGGAAAAGTGAAAGCCCTGTGAGTCTGCAAGAGAGAAAGACACATGTACACACACACACAAAACAAAAAAGCAACCCTCCAAAACTGACTCTTCATAGGAAGGCTGTTCTGAGGGGAAACTGGCTGTGTTGGCAGCTGAGCTATTTCCTGATTCTCCAGCAATTTCTTGCTGAGCACATCACTGAAGAGGATGCGGATCATATGGACTCCCCAGAGATGCTGCAGTTGCTTTGTCAGCAGAGGCATGGACTCATTCAATCTGAAAGACAAGTCAGAGAGACATGTTAGAAGGCAGGCTGGAATAAAACACCAGACAGTGATACTTTGATACATTTAACTCATAGTCAAAATGGAGTATGCACCCACCCTACAGATGGTCCTCATCGGAAGAGCTGATATACAGGTCCCGTATCGAGTGTACCAGTATGGTCACTGTTTACCAGTCTAACTATCCTAAATTAATTTCCTCATGTGATAGTCTGTGTATGAATGCAGCAGTTTATATTGCGCAGATATAACCTGAAATATCTGAGAAGTTATCCTGAATAGGGTCACGCTGTTCATCTCAAAACATAAAACACACTGCAGCATTAAAAAAAAAGAAAAAAAAAAAGAAAGAGGCTTAATCATCTATCACCATAAGGTCCTCCTCGCTTACCCATAATCCACAGTCTGTGAAAACCAGCCCAGGACAGGATGCCAGTGGGTGAGGTTGGATTTCTTCTGTGAAACATACTTCTGGCAGTAGGAAAGCATGTGAATGAGCACACCCACAAAATGAGCTGTCTCCTCCTCAAGGACTTTATCATTCAAGGAGCCCAAGTACACAAGATTACCTGGAGGAATGACCAGCACAGCGAGACTTAGAAGAGGAACAGATGCTGTGGGACAGTGGTTACAGACATAACGGACAAAATGAACTCACACCCCTTTTGAAGTCCAGGAGAAGATTTCTGTGAAGAATGACTATTAGA